>OY769907.1:22635845-22761236 GCA_963669185.1 Dyspetes luteomarginatus | reverse complement strand
TCGAGTGTCCTCCTACTCGATTTTTTTTTCTTCATCTCTTCGGACTTCCCGACGCCATCCTTATCCACTTCTCACTTTTCACAATGACTTTGTTGATTTTAAAAGTTTGACCCAATGTAAAAAAAACCTCGAACGAAAAAGGATTAAAAAATGACGTTGCCATTATTTTTTTTAAATATTTAACAAAAAAAATTTTCATATAATTTTTCCGTAATTTATGCAATTCGTACACTCGTAATTTCGATCGATCATTAAATTTTCCCAAAAATTTCGGATAAATTGTGAGGCCAAATATTAAAAAAAAAATAAAAAACTTGAAAGAAAATTCATTTAAAAAAAATCCGTTGAGAATAAAATATTTTTCGAAAATATTGATATAATTATATATATATATGAAGATATATATATATATATATATATATATATATATATATATATATATAAATTTTCACATTATTATATTTTATTTATTTTCGTACGCCAAAAGTTTTAAAACTACGTCGTTCGTGAAAAGAACTGATGCTGCATGACTATCCAGCATTATTTTTCCACCGTTTATTCACTCCACTCAATATATATGTATATAGCCTGCGTGTTGCTTTATTCACTCGATTTTTCGCAAGGTGAATTTTTCTTCGAAGGAAAATGCGCGTATAGCTACGGGATTTATAATACATTTTATATATATATATATATATATATATATATATAGAAAGAGAGAGAGAGAGAGAGAGAGAGAGAGAGAGAGAGAGAGAGAAAGAGAGAGAGAGAGAGGGGCGAGAAATCGAGAGTGAGTCAGGAAGATGGATCTAAAGTGGGTCCAGAATTCAGAATGGAAGTAAGTGAAAGAAAAACGATATATATATATATATATATATATATATATATATATATATATATATATATATATATATTGCAGGAGTTGGCCACGAATGCGTCACAAAGGCATGACAATAATAACGTAGTTTTCTTTACATCCGGAAAATAGTAAAAATATAGAATCATACGAGGATATCGTATATATAGGACATACAATATTTATATAAACATTCAATAATGTATTGGAAACAGATATTTGCAATTTCAACCCTTAAATTTAAAATAACAAAAATAGCAATAAAAATAAATTCTTATAACAAAATTATCCAGATATAAATTACTCGAATTAATTTTCTAACGATGAAAATTATCTCAGTTCGCAAAAAATAAAAATTCGAGCAGCTATAATTGAAACAAGAAATGAAAAAAAATTATTTAAAAAAAAAAGAATTTTTTTTATACGTCTAAAAAAAATAAATTAATAATTATAAAATTAAAAAATTAAATATGATAATTACTTCGTAAATTTTAGTCTTGCAACGTGAAGGTTTAACCATTTTTTATTTCTCCACGTTCACCCATATAATATCTATTTAAAATTCCCTGCGAACTTTTCGTCAATTTTCACCAACGAGAAAATTAAGTGCGTCGTTTGTGTAGTCGACACGAATTTCCACCGCAAATTTCACGTATACTTCATCGTCACCCCTTAGCTGTCCCAGAATTGACCTTTTAAACCCTTAAAAAAAAATTAAAAAATTAAAAAAAAAATGAATTCCACAAATTGTACTTTATCTGAGAGAATGTTTGGTCATATAACCGTTTAAAATTCGAATCTTCGTAAATTTATGTCCTCGTAAAAGTTTTGTCACATTTTCACTCTTTCTGTCGTATAAAAGTTTTTCCTTCGACTCTATCAGAGCGTAATATATATATATATATACATATACATATATACATATATATACACATATATACATATATACATATATACATATATACATATATACATATATACATATATACATATATACATATGTACATATATACATATATACATATATACATATATACATATATACATATATACATATATACATATATACATACATACATACATATGTACATATGTACAAATATACATATATAAATATATACATGTATACATATATACATATATACATATATACAAATATACATACATATATACATATGTACATATATATATATATGCTCTCATTTATGTTTATGTTCCATAAATACAGACAGCTATTAATCACGAGGTTAATGCATCATAGAGGGAGTTTCCTCATTCTTCATAATTAATTATCATTATTATCATTATTAATAGGATTGATAATACATTTCTGAGTGTTTGTAGAAAAATAAAAAAAACGAAAAAAAAAAACAACAGGAAATATTTACGAGAATAAAAATCAGAATTGACATTGGGCAAGATATTTTTGTCGCCACTAAATAGGGTACAATAATTAAACCCCATGTATTTTATATCGCAATATTGTGTGAAAATTTAACCAAATTACGAGACAAATTGAGTTGCAAACATATATATATATATATATATATATATATATATATATATAGTATATACTCCTATATAGTAGACTAGTATATACTATACACTATAGTACATATATATATTATTGTTATATAATAATAATAATAATAATAATAATACCACACTATTTGTATGGATATAACAAAATGCGAGCAATTATATTTTATGATTTATTTACCGAGGCATAAAGTGCACAAATCAATTTCATTCCCCCCTAAGATACATGCAGAGAAAACTCTTATACTCTCAGGCTCAACTCACTATTATCAAAATATTATCATTCTCTGTATAAATAAATGGAGGAAAAATAGAAACGTGATTTTTACCATAAAAATTTGACATAAATTCATTTTATTTGTTTGCTCCAATGCAAGTCTTTCTCGTAAGTTTTTCGCTTCATTGATAATTTGTTGAAATTTGCAGAAATATCGAGAGAGAGAGAGAGAGAGAGAGAAAAAAAGCTCATAAAATTGAAAAAGCTTGCATGCCTTTGTTTAAATACATTTTTATATTTCCGTCTCGCGTACCGATTTTTCATGATACTCGTAAATTGCACGGAAGCGTGAACAATGTGTATGTATATATATATATATATAGAGAAATATATAGACATATATATATATATATATATATATATATATATATATATATATATAGAGAGATATATATATAAATACATGTATATATATATATATATAGACATAAATAAAGACGCTCGCAGCTCTCGAGAACGAGACGAGACGAGACTTAACGATCGAAGTCTACAGGGCGCCAAGTTTGCAGCATCTTCTTTGCTCATCCCGAAACACGTTAAATAGAGAAGAGAGAAAGTTCCGGGTTGTATAACTGTCGATAATTAATAGCAAACTGTTTAAATAGAGATTGTGTAAATTAACCTTAGAACGGATGACCCTCTAACTTATAAATGGAGTTCAAAGGTCGCCTGGGGTAGAAATTCACCCCGGCCATGCGTTCTAGGGTTAGATACATTGTGTGTATATACATATATATATTTACACAATAACAATAATTATATATATATATATATATATATATATATATATAATTATTGAATTATTGCATTATATATATATATGGATAGATGTGTAAGTGAAGGGTAGCTATGATGAATCAGAAACGTTATCGATTCCAAGAGCTGCCTTTTACATGCAATACGTGACTTAAGAGCCAACTGGAAGTAATTTTCTCGCATATTTTTCTTTCTCTCGATATTCTCGTTGTAGCGATTTTCTCGTGATTATTAAAGACGTATAACCGCCATTTGTCACTTAAATGTACAATTCAATTGATACGGAATATTTTTATCATACAATTTCCCACGAGCACATAAATTTGTCTAACATTTTTTTTTTTTTTTTTGTGAATTCGATTTGAGTTTGGACACACAGAATCGAGAATATTTTATTAAACATTTTTTAAAGTCAATGACAATCGGAGACGCGAAATGTTTTTTTTTTTTTTCCCCGACGTAAAATGAACGAATTTAACTCAACCCCTATATGGGGGAATTCATGTGAATTCGAGCAGCATCCCTAACCCTCTCAATATTGGTCCATTATGATCAATAATAATTTATAAAAAAATTAATTAAGAAAACGATAAAAAAAATAGTCCAGCCAAGAGTTGAGATAAAAAAGCCCATATGAGGGATTTCATCTGAATTCGAGCAGCATCCCTAACCCTCTCATTATTGGTCCATTATGTTTTTCATTACGACTAATAATAATTTATAAAAAAATTAATTAAAAAAACGATAAAAAAAATGGTCCAGTCAAGAGTTGAGATAAAAAAGCCCATATGGGGGAATTCATGTGAATTCGAGCAGCATCCCTAACCCTCTCAATATTGGTCCATTATGATTAATAATAATTTATAAAAAAATTAATTAAGAAAACGATAAAAAAAAATGGTCCAGCCAAGAGTTGAGATGAAAAGGCCCATATGAGGGATTTCATCTGAATTCGAGCAGCATCCCCAACCCTCTCATTATTGGTCCATTATGTTTTTCATTACGGTCAATAATAATTCATAAAAAAATTAATTAAGAAGACGATAAAAAAAATGGTCCAGCCGGGAGTTGAGACGAAAAGGCCCATATGAGGGATTTGATCTGAATTCGAGCAGCATCCCTAACCCTCTCATTATTGGTCCATTATGTTTTTCATTACGACTAATAATAATTTATAAAAAAATTAATTAAGAAAACGATAAAAAAAAATGGTCCAGCCAAGAGTTGAGATGAAAAGGCCCATATGAGGGATTTCATCTGAATTCGAGCAGCATCCCCAACCCTCTCATTATTGGTCCATTATGTTTTTCATTACGGTCAATAATAATTCATAAAAAAATTAATTAAGAAGACGATAAAAAAAATGGTCCAGCCGGGAGTTGAGACGAAAAGGCCCATATGAGGGATTTGATCTGAATTCGAGCAGCATCCCTAACCCTCTCATTATTGGTCCATTATGTTTTTCATTACGACTAATAATAATTTATAAAAAAAATAATTAAGAAAACGATAAAAAAAATGGTCCAACCGGGAGTTGAGACGAAAAGGCCCATATGAGGGATTTCATCCGAATTCGAGCAGCATCCCTAACCCTCTCATTATTGGTCCATTATGGTTTTCATTACGATCAATAATAATTTATAAAAAAATTAATTAAGAAGAAGATAAAAAAAATGGTCCAGCCGGGAGTTGAGACGAAAAGGCCCATATGAGGGATTTGATCTGAATTCGAGCAGCATCCCTAACCCTCTCATTATTGGTCCATTATGTTTTTCATTACGATCAATAATAATTTATAAAAAAATTAATTAAGAAGAAGATAAAAAAAATGGTCCAGCCGGGAGTTGAGATGAAAAGGCCCATATGAGCGATTTCATCTGAATTCGAGCAGCATCCCTAACCCTCTCATTATTGGTCCATTATGGTTTTCATTACGACTAATAATAATTTATAAAAAAATTAATTAAGAAAACGATAAAAAAAATGGTCCAGTCAAGAGTTGAGACGAAAAGGCCCATGTATAAAAAAAAAAAAAATAGAGTCCCGAGCGAGACGAGAAATAATTTCATAAGGCGATAAATCGATTGAATTTTGCCGTTGGTTCGGGGGAACTACAGATTGCTGGCCGTGACCATGGTCGTTCCATTAATCGAATTTTCAATACCGGATGTTGTTTCCAACGCCTGGCAAACCGACAGAGAGAGAGAGAGAGAGAGAGAGAGAGAGAGTGAACGACGAAATTTCGTTGTTTTTGTCGCCCTTTGCACGCATACTCGATAAATTTTCACAAGCTCAATTTTCCTGCAAAATATTTTCTATTTCTGTTTCAGTTAAAAAAAATATATATATTTTTATTTCTCAATCTATTTTTTTTTATTCATTTTTTCCCCTCAAATTCTCGACACTTTTGTCACGATTTTTCATTCCGATAATGCTTATCGCCACTTTGCCAATTTTTCCATTCTCCCATTTTTTTCCCCATTGGTGACATTTTTACCATCGATGAAACTCGAGAGAGAAATCCGAGAGAGCATATATAGAATTCAATGAATGGTCCATATGGACGATAACCTCTCGGTGCAAACGAGCATAACCACGTTGAGAGAAACTTTCGCCTTTGCAAATGTTCCTTTTCCGGTTGCCCACTAGAGTTCGCGACATAAATGGCCTCAAATGGCAAACTCTATAGCATATATATATATATATATATATATGTATATATATATATCCGCGAACTCTATAGAATATATATATAGAAAAAATATATATATATATACATTCGCGAACTCTATAGGAAATATATATATATATATTCTGACAATTCAGGGTGGTGCAAGCAGTGTTGAGTTTTCAACAAGGAAGGCAATGTGTGCAAATGCAGACTCGTCCCAGATAGCTACACGTATCCTACAATACATTATCTGTGTATTTTTTTCCAAGTTATGCTTATGGGGGTAATTTCTACCACTTATAGTTTCCTTTTTGCTTTCTCTTTCATCCAAGTATCATTATTGTACTATTTCCATAGAGGGGAAAAAAAAAAAAACAAAAGTCATTGGCAGTTCCATAAAAAAGGTCAATAAATGTCATCGTAAATTTTATGACATTTTTTTTTTAGCAAAAAAAAAAAAAACATCGTAAAAAAAAAGTATTTCTGAGTTACGTTAATGGTGGCCATTCGGTTTTATGGCTTTCCATTAGTTTTTCTATTATCAGAGGAATTATAATAATTGAGAAAAATATTTATAGGAAGTTCCATAAAAGAGAGATTTCTGATTTATTTTACCCTCATGGTGGACCATTCGTACTTATGACTCTGTGAAATAATTTTTCTTGCATATGGCTACCATTATTAGAAAATTCTAGTCGAGGGAAAAAAATATTTATTCGTAGTTTTATAGCAGAGGATCAATAATTATCCCCATAAATTTAACTAGATTTTTTTTTTTTTTTTTTTTGCTGTGTATTATCTTTTCTTTTTAATTATCCTGTACGTCAATTATTACGTATTATTATTTTTTACTCTAAATTTTTTTTTTCTCAGTTACGTTACACTTATGGTGGCCATTCGTATACTTATTATTATTTTTTACTCTATTTTTTTTTGGTGGCCATTCGTATATCTTTTTTGGTGGCCATTATGGCTTTAATTTATCTTTTCATTATTCCAACATTATAGTAGATCGAATCTTATTACATAAAAATTATCAGAAAATTTTGATGTAGAGAAAAGAAAAATCTATTGACGTTTCAATCGAAAAGGGTCAATAATTATTATAATTAATGTTTTAAACAATTTTTTTGGTTGTTTTTGGCTTTAATTTATCTTTTCATTATTCCAACATTATAATAGCTCGAGTCTTATTACATAAAAATTATCAGAAAATTTTGATGTAGAGAAAAGAAAAATCTATTGACGTTTCAATCGAAAAGGGTCAATAATTATTATAATTAATGTTACGTCGTTTTTTTTTTAGATTAAATTTCCATTCATTTTTTTTACCCTGTAGGCCAATCACTGTATTATTTTTTTTTTTACTCGAAATATGCTTTTCCGTTTGTGCTTGGTGGAGCTCTGGGTACTCTCGGCATTTCTCGGCGTGATATTATTAAAATGGGCTGTAACGTAATTTGCATGGCGACAACGCCACTAGGCGTCAGGGTGGGAAGTGCAAAAAAAAAAAAAAAATATAAGGCACACGATAAACGGTAATATAACGCGTGACCCCATGCCCATACTCTCCTCAACCATATATATATATATATATATATATATATTATTTTTTTATTTTTTTTTTATTTTTATATTATATATATATTTATATATATGTGTGTGTGTGTGCTTTTTACGGATCTTTACGGGGGTATAGAAGAATTTTAACTGGGAAGGGTGGCTAAGAGGACCAAGTAGGAAAAAAAAAGATATATATATATATTTTTTTTTTTTTTGTGTACATATATATATATGGAAATAGCACATGACAAAAATGAGCTAGAAAAAAAAATGTGGAATTCGTGATTACTGCCTATAGCTTGGCATATATCTCTGCCAAAATTATTATTTCGACGAAGAATCGAGAAAAAGTCCTCGGGCTATTCACGACGAGACAATATATCTCATCCTTTGTAAACTCTACAATTTTCGACGATATCAGTACTCGCCGATATATATATATATTTATATATCGGCGAGCACTGAATTATATATATATATATATATAGAGGAGGGAGAAATAGATCGTGAGGTAAGGAGAGAGAGAGAAATAAAAGGAAGAGGAGGAAATAGAGTAGAGTGATAATTGAAAAATAATAGCGAGATAGTTGACTTTTGTGTGTATATATCGAGCGAGTGCCAAAAGGAAGAAAATCGGACCATTCGGGCGCCTCGAGAATCTCGCTTTTTTTTTTTTTTTTTTTTTTTAAGGGATAAGGTTAAAGGCGACCCTTTAACCCTTCCAAGTTGAATGTTAAATTTGATGGTTTTTCTCGGCTCCTCCGTGACGTAAAAAAATCAAGAGGGTATAAAGATAAGAATCGATATTTTACAAGGAGATCGAGACCAAAATTGACTGATGAAAAAAATAAGAACGTAAGAGAAAAAGGGTTGAAAAAAAAAAAAATTAATTGGCAAATTTTTTATTTCGTAATTAATTTTTTTTTTAGTAAAAAAATTGGATTTTTTTTCGTTTGGTCAAAATTTTATTTTATTTTTTATCGAAATAATTTATAATGCCCAAAACGTACGTTTTTATTATTTATTTATTTATATTACGTACGTATTTAATGTATGAAAATATTCGTTTTAAGGGACTCGATAATATTTTTTTGTCAAGTAACGATAATATTCATTGTTATTCAATGAAACTTTTCGCTCAGTTTGATCGAAAATATGCACTGCACTCGTCTTTTTTTATATATATATATATATAGGTTAACGTCCTAGGAACGAAACGAGAACACGACATATATTTGCCTCTTACACTCACACACGCACAAAAACATTTAACTTTTCCCCAATGTAAATTTGCGACGATTCTCTCGTCTACTCGTTCGAATTCTTCCATAAAATTAACTATATATATATATATATAAAAAATAATATATATATATATTTAAAATATTTAAAAATTTAAACCCCCAACAATAATTCGAAAAATTCTTTGATAATAAATAATTTTGTCAAATTTTTATCAACCCCTTTGATTTTTTTTCATGCCCAAAAAAGAAAATGTAAAATTCCCAAAATTGCGATGATATTAGAAAAAGAGATACGTAAGAAAGGGTTGAAAAGGGGTGGAAAAAAAAAACATCGACATAACGTTATGATTCTTCCATAAAATCAACTGTCGATCGATCAAAATAGTCTTAGAGTGAGAATAAAATTAAAAAATTTCCAACCCCCAAAAATAATTCGAAAAATTCTTTGATAATAAATAATTTAGTCAATTTATTTTTCATCCCCAAAAATAAAATGTTCCCAAAATCGCGATGATATTAGAAGAGATACGTAAGAAAGGGGTGAAAAGGGGTGGAAAAAAAAATTATCGACATAACGTTATGATTCTTCCATAAAGACAACTGTCGATCGATCAAAATAGTCGCAGAGTGAGAATAAAATTTAAAAATTTCCAACCCCCAAAAATAATTCGAAAAATTCTTTGATAATAAATAATTTAGTCAATTTATTTTTCATCCCCAAAAATAAAGTGTTCCCAAAATCGCGATGATATTAGAAGAGATACGTAAGAAAGGGGTGAAAAGGGGTGGAAAAAAAAATCATCGACATAACGTTATGATTCTTCCATAAAGACAACTGTCGATCGATCAAAATAGTCGCAGAGTGAGAATAAAATTTAAAAATTTCCAACCCCCAAAAATAATTCGAAAAATTCTTTGATAATAAATAATTTAGTCAATTTTTTTTCATCCCCAAAAATAAAGTGTTCCCAAAATCGCGATGATATTAGAAGAGATACGTAAGAAAGGGGTGAAAAGGGGTGGAAAAAAAAATCATCGACATAACGTTATGATTCTTCCATAAAATCAACTGTCGATCGATCAAAATAGTCGCAGAGTGAGAATAAAATTTAAAAATTTCCAACCCCCAAAAATAATTCGAAAAATTCTTTGATAATAAATAATTTAGTCCATTTATTTTTCATCCCCAAAAATAAAATTTTCCCAAAATTGCGATGATATTAGAAAAAGAGATACGTAAGAAAGGGTTGAAAAGGGGTGGAAAAAAAAAACATCGACATAACGTTATGATTCTTCCATAAAATCAACTGTCGATCGATCAAAATAGTCGCAGAGTGAGAATAAAATTAAAAAATTCCAACCCCCAAAAATAATTCGAAAAATTCTTTGATAATAAATAATTTAGTCCATTTATTTTTCATCCCCAAAAATAAAATTTTCCCAAAATCGCGATGATATTAGAAGAGATACGTAAGAAAGGGGTGAAAAGGGGTGAAAAAAAAGCATCGACATAACGTTATGATTCTTCCATAAAATCAACTGCCGATCGATCAAAATAGTCGCAGAGTGAGATTAAAATTAAAAAATTCCAACCCCCAAAAATAATTCGAAAAATTCTTTGATAATAAATAATTTAGTCCATTTATTTTTCATCCCCAAAAATAAAATGTTCCCAAAATCGCGATGATATTAGAAGAGATACGTAAGAAAGGGGTGAAAAGGGGTGGAAAAAAAAACATCGACATAACGTCATGAGGCACCTGTGGCTGCTGTTGAATGCGCGAGGGGTAAGGCGGAAAAGGGGGGTGGTGACCATATCAGCATCGGAAGATTCGAGCTTCTCGATGCTGCAACTGTGAGGGTTAAACATAAGGGTTGAAATGTGTGAGAGGGTGGTAAATCGTTTGGATTGTAGCGCGTGGGGCACGCGTTAGCCTGATTGGACGAGGGTGGGCGTTGTTGGACGGGGTAGGGATTTTATCTCGGGTCGCTTCACGAGAATTGCGAAGTCTCGGGGGCTCATATAAAAGCATTCGCGAGTCCGAGTTTCTCTCACAACTACCCTCGTCCTTCGTACGGAGAGCAACGTGAAACATCGTCAAATTTTTCCACACTTTGAATCGCTCCTAAGGGTGAGTACGATTAGTCATCGATCATGCACGAGTCGATTTAATTATAAAATACGTAAAAAAAAAACAACCCCCTTGAGTGATTCGGAATTAAATAAAATTATTGGCAAAAATTTACAAATTGCTTGGACAAAAATATTTTTTTATACATCGATCATGCACGAGTCGATTTAATTAAAAAATAGATTAAAAAAAAACAACCCCCTTGAGTGATTTGGAATTAAATAAAATTATTGTGTAAAATTTACAAATTGCTTGGACAAAAATATTTTTTTATACATCGATCATGCCCGAGTCGATTTAATTATAAAATAAAAAAAAATCAACCCCCTTGAGTGATTTGGAATTAAATAAAATTGTCTAAAATTTACAAATTGCTTGGGCAAAAATATTTTTTTATACATCGATCATGCACGAGTCGATTTAATTATAAAATACGTAAAAAAAAAAAACAACCCCCTTTAGTGATTTGGAATTAAATAAAATTATTGTGTAAAATTTACAAATTGATTGGACAAAAATTTTGTGTCTTTTTCGAAATGTCTCGTTGAACTTTACGAATAGAAGAAGGTGTGAAGAATAGAATAGAAGAAGGTGTTAAAAAGTTTCTCCTCGTAATCTCGTCCAAAAACTCGGAAATATTGTGAGAACACGAGCAATAAAGTAAAAATGGAGATGGGAAGAAGTTATCTCGTGTCCTATCTCATATTTGTACGAAAAGTTGTCCCACCGTATGTGGATCGACGTCATTGGCACGTCGGAAAAATGAGAAAAAAAAAACGAAAATTTATAAAACTTAATTAATTTTTTTTTTTTTAATTCCAAACAAAACTCGACTCTAACTAACTAGATTATTGTGTCTTTTTTCGTAATGTCTCATTGAATTTTACGAAGAAAAACGTGTTAGAAAATTACCCCTCGTAATCGTGTCCAAAAACTAAGTAAACAAATTAAGTAATTAATTTTTTTTTAATTCCAAACAAAACTCGACTCTAACTAACTAGATTATTGTGTCTTTTTCGTAATGTCTCATTGAATTTTGCGAAGAAAAACGTGTTAGAAAATTACCCCTCGTAATCGTGTCCAAAAACTAAGTAAAAAAATTAAGTAATTAATTTTTTTTTAATTCCAAACAAAACTCGACTCTAACTAACTAGATTATTGTGTCTTTTTTCGTAATGTCTCATTGAATTTTACGAAGAAAAACGTGTTAGAAAATTATTCCTCGTAATCGTGTCGAAAAATTCGGAAATACTGAAAGAACACGTGAGCAATAAAAAAATAGGGCAGGCGGGAGGGGGAGAAAAAGTTATCTCGTGTCTTATCCCATATTTGTACGAAAAGTTGTCCCACCGTATGTGGATCGACGTCATTGGCACGTCCGAGAAATGAGAAGAAAAAAAAAAGAAGGACATAATATTAGGGGTTGATTTTGTACGAATAAGGATTTTTCGACTAAGGCGAAAACTACGAGGTTTGCCATTTTCTCAGCCATCTTCTTGTAACAGTATTATTCCAAAGTTTCGATAGAGACAATTTTTTGTCGAAAAGCTCCACTTTCATGTAATCAACGATATATATATATATATATATGTATATATTTATCGTTGATTATATATATATATATATAACAAGTTTGTCCTCGTGATAACTGACCAACACGATGAAGAAATTTTTCGCCCTCGGTTCGTCTCTCTACGTGCCAACATCTTGGTCAAAGTTCCATTTGGCAATTCCCATGTGTCATGTTTCTGGGACAAAAAATCCCACGACCATCGACAAATGCAATCATAAACATTCCCACCAACTTTCGACCTTTCCCTGTCTCAAATTTTTGTGTGAATATATATATGAAAACTCGTGTGCAAAATTTTATACATTTGTCATATATATATATATATATATCATCATATATCGCTATCATATATTATATATATAAATATATTCATATATTCATATATATATATATATATATATCATCATATATCGCTATCATATATTATATATATTTATATTCATATATTCATATGTATATATATATATACGTCATATGAACGATGTTTCTTCGAGAAAGCTATCAAAGTGTCGTTTAGGGTTTTCCCAAAAAAAGACTGATATAAATTCTGTTGCACTTGAGATGTTTTCCTCTATCGGATACAATTGATTTTTGTTAAACGTTTCTCGTGTTCCATTTCGAGAAAGAATAATTTCTTATTCAAGTTTCGTATCTTGCATGAAAAATTCGACTTTGACTCCTGGCATCAATATTTGAAATATTGCAATTATCTAATTTTCATTGCAAAAAATATGCAATAATTATTTATTATTTTTTCAGTAAATAAAATTATATCTAAGAATTTAATTTTTTATTAATTTTTTCTAATTGTATCATTCAAATTTTACGAATTATTATAATTATTTTAATCGAAAATTAATATGAAACTGTCGATTAAAATTAGAGTAATTTTTCAACTTGGATTTATCTAATTTTCGAATAATATTATAAGTTAATTTATATTCTTCTGAATTTCATTGAAAAAAATGCCTTTGCTGCTAATTATTTAATTAAAAAATTGCACAGAATCGATTAATAAAAATTTGAATTATTTTTTTTTATTTTAACGATTTAAACGTTTGCATAAAAAGTAGGGGGGGTAGACAAAAACGCGAGTACGTCAGGGTAGAAAATTCCGCACTCTAGTTCAGGAGTCAGAGGGTGAGAGAGCGAAAGAGAGAAAGAGAGAGAGAGAGACAGACTTGTGAAATTGTCACGATCAACTGGTGGGCATCATAAATAGTGGAAAAGAGTCCTGTCAGAGTTTTTTCGGTGCGAGACATGGGGTTCAAGTCCGGGTCATTGACGAGAGTGCATATATATATAATACTATCACGATTTTATAATTGATAATAAATAATAATTGATAAAAATCCCATTGATATATTTGTAATTTATTTATAATATATTTTACAATATATTATAAATAAATTACAAATATATCAATGGGAATTTTTTAACACGATAAGAAAGGGTGCAAAAAAAAAAATATCAACCCTTATTTATTGAATGAACTTGTGTGACGTTTATTCTTGAGATGTAATTAATTATTAAATAAATAATCGTGAACGGTTAAGCGTTAAAGGCAATTTAATAATTATTCAATAAAATTTGCTAATAAACTCGATTTTTTTAATTGTCAAAAGAAGCTGGTAAATAAAATTATTAAATAAATAATCGTGAGCGTTTAAGCGTTAAAGGCAATTTAATAATTATTCAATAAAATTTGCTAATAAACTCGATTTTTTTAATTGTCAAAAGAAGCCAGTAAATAAAATTATTAAATAAATAATCGTGAGCGTCTATTTAAAAAAAAAAATTATACGTGAATTTACTATCAATTGGAATTTTCGTTTACTGGCTGTTTTCAAGTGACATTTTCCGTATTTCACGAGCGTCTATAAAATCGTACCGAAGGGTTATAATAATTGAATAAAAAAGCGGAAAAGCTTTTTTTTCCACTCTCATACAATTTTCCCTTCTCGCATTTTTTTTTTTTTTTTTTTTTGCCACAGATGCTCTTGCGAGATATAGAAAAGTTTGTGAATTTTTTTCTCTCTCTCTCTCCGACGATAAATTTTCATCCATTCTGTACTCGCAAAGATTGCACAATAAATATACTCGTTTAGGAATTTTTTCTCCATCGTATCTTTCTCTGTATTTTTTTTTCACCCTTCTCAACCCCCTTTTGCGTTGTGTATAATTTTTTTTTCAAAGTTCCCCTTTTTCGGCATAAAATCTAATAAACAAAATGGACTCCCAACATTGCGAGTTTAAAGTCGTAAAAAATAATAATAATAATTTGATATCTTTATAGATATAATAATAATAATAATAATAATAATATAAGTTTATATAGAAATTTAATTTTTAAATTCATAATTAATACAATAATTTTTAATTAATAAAATTATAAATTTATATGAAAATTAATTTTATCGATTTTTATCCTCGATCTATTTTAAGAAAATTTTCTATTATACATTTAGACATGTTTGGGTCTATGTAAAACATATTCTACGTCACAATTGTGTTTGTTTAGTCCGGTGACTTTCGGTACATCCAATATTTTACGAGTATTTTTATTTCTACCCTTATTCGAAAAACAATCGTGTGGGGAAAAAGCTTCAAGTGGCTTGATGGCTTCTTTTTCCTTCTTTCGCTCGAATACGCGTGAGAAAAAAGCTCGAATCTCTTCTCCACCCCCTTTCACCCCCTCGTCCCTCTCCACCCTCCACCCCTCTCTCTCTCTCTCTCTCTCTTTCTTTCTCATTTTCTCGACCTGAATATATCGAGGTTGTACAAACGACCCTGTACACCGCGATGTGTGATCCTTAAACGTTATCGAATTACCGGTTCTTGGTTGTTGCGAGAGACGAAAAAAAAAAAAAAAAAAAAAAATACGGGGTTTACACACGCGTCAAGGTAATGGGGACTTTGCAAAATCGTTGTTTAGATTCCATCAGGTTTACTCTGGCGATCCGGTCGTATAATATATAGATACACACATATGTATATATATATATATATATATATATATATATATATATGTATATATTTATATACATAAATATATATATACATATGTGTGTATATGTATCTATACGACCGGATCGCCAGTCTACCTACATATATATATATATATATATATATATATATATATATATATATATATATATTTTCCAAATTAGTTATATATATATAGCTAATACATGTCTAGGAGGGAAAGATACACAAAGTTGAAAAAACATTAAAGATTAGATTTTATGGCCCTTCTTTTCCCTCTTCTATGAATACTAAAATTCTCGATATTAATTGCAAAAAAAAAAAATTCACGCGAGATTGGAAAAATTAATAAATAATATTTGATGAATTAAATCGATGAAAATTTGAATTTTAGGCGATTAATAATGAATTAATAAATCAATCAAAATTTTAATACTTTGGGACAACTTGAAGCTAATTTTATAATATATATATATATATATATATATATATATATATATATATATATATATATATATATATATATATATATATATATATACACATATATATATCGAGCCAATATCGTGTGAAAAAAAAAAAACGTTAGTCGATTTTGCAAAATATTCTCTCTCGATGAATTTTCTTTGGTTATTCTAGCAATTTTTTTTTTCCATCTAGACGTGACAAGTGTTTGAATTATAAAGTGTATTTTTCCGATTAAAAACCATACAGATGATTATGATTGTTGGAAAGATCAATATTGATTATTCGTGCTATTTTGACTAAACTGACACGAGCCATTATAATTGCAAGCTGGTAATTTTATTTTCTGCCAATTATGGGCAGTTACATCAATTCATCATCCCCTAAATTCATAACATATTGATCTGTTTATATATTCAGTGGATATGGCACGTGTTGTGGACTAATTCCTGTTTCCTGTTCCATTTCTCACTCTCGAGGTGCTTCAAATACGTGCTAACACGATATACATATATATATATACCTAAATACCTATATATATATATATATATATATATATATATATATATATATATATATATATATATATATATACATATGTACCTAAATACCAATATTATATACATATATATATATATGTGTTTATAGATAATATCCAATCGAAGCACCTTAAATACGAGATATAGAATACTTAAATGAAATTGCAATGTATATATTACCTAGTATATATATATATGTGTATATATATATATATATTATATATTAGTATAGCGTAAATATTCTATAAAATTTTATTAATTGTCCAAATTCTAAATTTGCAAAATTAAATTTAAAAGTTTTTATCCCCACCAAATTAGTAAATGAAATTTTTCAACCAAACGAGAATAAATCTCAATACCATCATCATTATATAATTACAACGTTTAAAAAATGAGATCTTCGTCTCGAAGATTTTTTTTTTATCGTTCAATGAGCCGTAAATATGGGAGAAAAGTAAAAAAAAAAGCGAAGGGGTGGAAGAAGGGGAGAAACAAACTTGAAAAATTCGATCGAGCGTTAAATTCATCGAAGCTACATTTATCGTCTGGCTGAGTCACTCAGAGAGATTTTATACACTCGAAGCTTCGATGAAAAAGGGATGAAAAAAAAAAAAAAAATCGAGCAAGGGTAGTTTTTTATATAAAGGAAATATTTGTTGAGAAAATAATAGAGAATGGGTCAGTATCAGAAAATAGGATAAAGGAAGCCATTTTTTTTTTTTTTTTTCTAAAGACGAGAGGAATGAGTAAGGGAGGAAAGTAATTAATTCATAAACCCAAACGTCGAAATTCTCGATCCGACGATTTTTTTTTATTTTCCGGAACCGGAAGTGAGACTTTTATTTTCGGAACCGGAAAGGACGAGCGAATTTTGCGAGCACGAGTCATGCTTATCGCATCATTTCATCTCACCCTCTAATTACAAAAATACGTTAAAGTTCTAGAAAAAAAAAAAAAAATGCCCCGAGAAAAGAATGATAATTTAATGGAGGGTGAAGTGAAAAAAAAAATACTCTGATCAAATTTTTTTATATTTTATATCCACACGAATAAATCGTATATCGTTTTATGGGATAAAAAAAAAAATTAACTATCATATATAATTAGGGTGAATCTGTTAGTATAATAAATCAACCCTTAAGAGTCAGTCCAAGTAAATAAATAAATCCCCGTGTTAAAATCACTATACATATATATACTTCGAGGAAAATTGTTCATTGACTGCAAAAATTCACCCCTAATAATTTACGAGAGGGAAAACAAAAAGATTTTCAGTCTTTTACAATTAAGGGTAAAATTATCGTTCGGTTAAATTTGCACTTGGAATTCCCCGAACGAATCAAGAGCTCTCGATTTGACAGAGAACGGGAGAATGAGAATGAGTGAGAGGGGTGGGGGGTGGGGGTGGAGAGGTGTGGGGGAGGGAAGAGAGAGAGAGGAGGTAAAGTGGATGCAGCAGACCAGGATGTGCCAGGTCGAATTTACCGAGCAGTTTATGCGTTTCATCCTTCCCTTTGCCCCCAACCCCCCACCCCCGTCCCCACCCCCAACCCCCTTAAGCCTTCGTAGAATCTCGACTTCCGGAAAACAGTTGGCCTCACGAATGAGAGCCAGCCCACTCGGAAATTCCTCAGTTAGTAATGTAATCATCCAGAATCCGAGGGGTTAATCAGTGCAACAGGATGGAGTAATTAAGCCATTTCGATCGTGGTTGATTTACCGATAATACAATTGAAAA
Organism: Dyspetes luteomarginatus; assembly: GCA_963669185.1. Classification (NCBI taxonomy): domain Eukaryota; kingdom Metazoa; phylum Arthropoda; class Insecta; order Hymenoptera; family Ichneumonidae; genus Dyspetes; species Dyspetes luteomarginatus. The sequence continues at coordinate 22,742,898 of OY769907.1, read as the reverse complement.
TTCCCACGAGAGAAATTTCTCAATCTCCGATTTCTCGAGAGTTGCAAATTAAATTAAAAACTTCGAGACGTATGAAAAAAAAAAAAAAAGAATAGAAGAAAAGAGTTGACCATCTACCATGACGTCTAAGGGTGTGAAATTAAAAAAAAAAAAATTCTCCACTTGACAAAAAAATTAATTTTCATTTAGTCCCAGCAGCCATTTTTAATTTTTTTTATTTAATTTTTTCCCTCATTCGGTAAAGACTCGATTTACCTTCTCGTCATTGTGGATTGACAAGGGTGACTTTTGTCAAATTTTTATATATCAAAAGTTTCGAAATGGTTGAAAAAAGAAATAAAATAAAATAAAATTCGTATGACGTAAATGTAATTGAGCAAAAATTCCATTTGGACGAAACATCCCCCGCGTGTATCGTAATCGACCCTAAGGGATGGAGAGGAAACGGTGGAGATTACGAGAATTGCAATCGAAGCGAAATATAAATTTGACCTTCTGTACGAGCTATTTTTATTTTTATTCTTTATTTTTTTTTATTTTGGTTTTTTATTTTTTTTATTTTGTATTTTTTTTTATTTCTTTATTTTGCACATGTCCATCGTTCCATGTCGTCAAGTTGATCGAAAAATAATTGCCGGAGATCGAGCTCTCCAATAACGACAAATTTTATCGTTTTTTTTTTGTGTGCACTTACGAGAGGCAATTTTTTCGTACGTGTGTGTGTGTGTGTGTGTGAGGATGATTCTGTAGACATGCGAGGGTGCCTATTTTCCTTTCTGACCCCAACAATGATTTTCGGTGCTTCGTGATATCTTCCTCCCTCTTTTTCCTTTCTCTCTTTTTTTCCTTTCCATCTTTCTCCTTCTCTCTCTCTCTCTTTTTTTTCTTTCTTTCATTCTCCTTCTCTCTCTCTTGCATTTTATTTTTATTTTTTTCCTCTCTCTTTCGTCCACCCAGAATGGGATAATTGTTGAAATAGGGGAAGACCACAGAGAGAATATCCTTGATAGAAGAAGAGCGAGAGAGAGAGAGGGAGAATTGCGAGAAGGGGTGAACTTTAGTGCTATTACGAGAATTCTCGTACTCTCGGCCACTCGACTTTTGTGGCAGCGAAAAAAAACGTGAACGTTGAGAGAACGAAAAAAAAAAGAGGGTAAGACAGTAAGATAAGGGTAAAAAATAAATAAAAACACAAACGAAGAATTGTTGAATTTAACAAACACGAGCGAACAATTTATTATTTATGAATTTTATATCTCTATGACGTTATCTCCTGGCTGATTAAACGTAACGAAAATTTCTTCGACTCGACAATTACTACGATAATAAAATCGAGAAAGTAATTTTTTAAAAAACTTTATTTACCAGTAAAAATTTTTTTTTTTTTTATTTATCGAAAAAAAAAAGTATCTTTGATATTTTTTTTTGTAACGTACATAGAGAGAGAAAAAAATATTTCGAAATAGCCTGCAAAATATATATATATATATTTATCTACAATAAATCAAATTAATCCACTATTCTTTCATCTACAAAAAAATAAATTAATCCACTATTTTTCTATTTACAAAAAAATTAATTAATCCACTTTTTTTCTATTTACAAAAAAATTAATTAATCCACTTTTTTTCTATTTACAAAAAAATTAATTAATCCACTATTTTTTATCTACAAAAAAACAAATATATTCACTATTTTTCTATTTACAAAAAAATAAATTAATCCACTATTTTTTATCTACAAAAAATAAATTAATCCACTATTTTTTTATTTACAAAAAAATAAATTAATCCACTATTTTTTATCTACAAAAAAATAAATTAATCCACTATTTTTTTATCGTACAAGAGAGTTAATTTATTTTGTATTTGAAGGACTTGAAAAATTTCCTCCTGCATTTCACGTCGACAGAAAGTTGCCTTTTATTTAGATTTTTTTTTTTTTCCTTATCAACTTTCATCTTTTATTATTATTATTTTTTTTATTGTATGTTGAAGAGAGTCGAGAGTCAAGCAAACGTCAAAGGCATTTTTTTTGTCATTTTTCTCTCGTGTCCGAATAGACGTCGAGATTCATTCGATCGTTGAGGGGTGGCGACCTTTTTCCGTTTTATCCCTCGTTCGCTTTCATATAATTTTTCCCTAAAACGCGGGCTATTCTACAAGTATTTCAATGACGCCCTGAGAATTTTTAAAAGCGGTCTTGGAAACTGCGTGCACAACAATGGCAACATTCATGACAACGACGAGAAAGCGTGTTTGTGTACATATAAAATGTACATATATATATATACACGAACACGAACACGCTTTTATATATATATATATATATATATATATATATATATATATATATACACGAACACGAAGACGCTTATACATATATATATATACATATATATATATATATATATATATAGTGTCGTGGGTACAAGTACAACAGAGGCCAGAAAGGTATGAAAATGCAAGGGAGAGAAAGTGCCCATGGGATGACACAAGAGAATTTTCCTAAAATTCAAAGTGGCCCGGAAGGCTTTTGAAATTTTTCCTATATATATGTATACAGAATGATCCATACTATAACTTGTGGGGACACTAACAAATTAAATAAATAAAAACTTTCTTACATTTTTTAATAAAATGCATATATATATATATATACTCGAACACGCTTTTATATATATATATATATATATATAGTGTCGTGGGTACAAGTACAACAGAGGCAAGAGAGAGAAAGTGCCCATGAGATGGGATAACACAAGAAAATTTTCCTAAAATTCAAAGTGGCCCGGAAGGCTTTTGAAATTCTTCATATATATACTAATATATATACTAATGCAGCGGGACTTATATATATACTAAAACTTGTGGGGACACTAAGAAATTAAATAAATAAAAACTTTCTTACATTTTTTCATTTTTTTTTTCTTGAGAATTAAAAGTAGATTAGATTTTTTTTTTTTCACAAAATTTCTCTGATCGAATTTCACATAAATCTGAGCAATTTTTTTTTTTTTAGTTTTTCTTTTTCCATATCAGATTTTTTTTTTTTTTTTTTCCGTCATCTCAGCCATTTAACACCGCGAAATTTTTTTTCCATCAATGCTCGATTGATTTTATGGCAATTTCGATCAACAGGTGTGCATTGAGGAGAAATAATTGCAGAAGAAAAAAAAAACCCAAACGAAAATAATTCTCCGTAAAATTTTTTGGTGGATTTCACGTGAATTTTTGACCCGATTGCATCCCCTTTATAGGGAATGTCATTCGAATTTTTTCGAGCGTGTGAAAAGTTTTTTCATCGTTTTGTGGGCGAGTCTTTTCATGGCTTGAGCTTTTGGTCACGTGATTCCTTTTCGATTAAGATAAGCTTAGGCGATAGCTCGATATTACATTTATATATATATATATATATATATATGTACATATACATACATATATATATATACATATATATATATATTATATATATATATATGTATACAGATATATATATATATACATATTATTATTTTTTTTCAAAAAAGCTTCATCGCTTTAAAAGATCGGATTTTACGCCGAATGGACCGCAGCGATCGAATACCCTGCACCGAATAAAGGCGACGAAAAAATTGTATCTATTTTTGTTGCCACAAAAATCAGCACTAGAATAGCCAAAAAAAAAAAAAAAAAAAACGACTCTTTGACCGGAATGTTTTTTTTGTCAGGCATTTTTTTTTTACGCCCCTCAAAATTACTTCGTTACGGACGTGAAAAATTCGTGTCGGTCTGAAATTCAATTCTCCTCGACCCGGACTCTTGTAATTCGAGATTCTCAGTGTGAGGAATTTTTTTTTTTTTTTTTCTCGTTACTTTTTTTGTATTTGCAATATTAAAGGGTGCAAAAATGTTGACGAATTTTATTTAACGCTTTTGATTAATTCGAAACTGACCGAGTAATTATTTGGAGCTTGAAAAAAAAATTAAAAAAAAAAATTTCATTTATTTATTTATTTGAAATTGTAAACATTTTTTAATAAACAATTTTTATTATTTTTCTCGTGCAATATTCATAGATTTTTTTTTACTCTGTTTTTCTTTATTCGAGGGAGGAAGAGGAAGGAAAGAATTTCTTTACCACATAATATATAATACACGCCTGAAAGGACCTCGCGTAAATTCAACGAAGAAAAATCCACTTACCAAGCGTGGCAAACTTGCTTTTCCCTATAAATCCCTGTGAATTACCGTGTATACCTTTCACTATATATATAACTGAAATTGCGATTTTTATGCGTATATATATATATATATATTTATATTATATATTATATATATATATTTATATTATGTATTATATATATATATATATATATATATATATATATATATATATATATATATATATATATAAAGTACGCGATGTCAGTTTGATATAAAATTCTATGCTTTGTATTATACACATATAAAAATTTATGTACACACACGAGCATCTCGTACTCAATTTATCTGTACTCCATTACGTACTTTAAATTGCTTGTCTCTTTCTTTATCTGGTAAAATTCCCACGCTCGCTGCCTCATTTCCGATCTATACCACGAGGTTGCTATGATTGAAAAGAGATAAATCATTCTGATCGTAACGACAAACGCACACACACGGGGTATGAAAGAATTCAATTAATCGTTTCAACTCACATAAAACCGGAAATGAAAAAAAAAAAAAAAAAAAAAAAAAAAAAATACAAAGCTTAAAATAAAAAGGAAACTCGATGAATTTTTTTCGATCTTTGACAAGAGCCAGGGTAATCATAAAAATTCTTGTGGTAATAATATTTTTCATTTAACCATGAAATATTAATAACAAAAATTATTAAAATTTCGTTGTCGATTTTTGAGGGTAAATTTTATACAATGAGAATTTGACTGGGTCGAAGCTCTGCGTGTTTTACTTGAATGGGAAAATTTACGAGGCAACGAGAGGGTGAGAAAAATTATCACGAAAAATTATTTTTTTATTCCAATTTTTATTTGCATTAAATTTTCGTTGTCGATTTTTGAGGGTAAATTTTATACAATGAGAATTTGATTGATTCGAAGCTCTGCGTGTTTTACTTGAATGGGAAAATTTACGAGGCAACGAGAGGGTGAGAAAAATTATCACGAAAGCTTAAAAAAAAATTTCAATCTGCTCTCGAAATGTGAAATATTGACAGTTCCGTAATTTTTCATAATTCCGATGTTTTGTATAAAATTTTATTTTTTTCATTGTACAATTTTCAATTAGTTTGATAAAATTCTGTTATCGATTAAAAATCAGAGAGATACTCCACGAGTGATTGAGAGCTAATTTTTTTTTTTTTTTTTTTTTTCATTTTTTATTATTTATTTTTGTGATGAATGTTATATATGTGAGACGTTAACTTAACATTAACTTAAGATTAAGTTAACTTAACGTTAACTTAACGTTAACTTAACGTTAACTTAACGTTAACTTAACGTTAACTTGACGTTAACTTAACGTTAACTTAACGTTAACTTGACGTTAACTTAAATATTTTGCTGCTTAGATTAACCGGAGCCCGGAAATGGAGGCTTTACATGTTTAATGACTTAAATCGTGTGACTAAACCTTAAGGGTGTATATTCGATGCTTATACACATATGACCCTCTTAATTGACCTTAAGACACGCGTTTATACGAAAACATTAAACTTGTTTTCCATCAACTGTTGGGATTTCCGTGGGGTATAAAGAGCGTAAAAACGTGTGTATGAAAGTTTGCCTGTATTTTCTTCATACGATGAGCGAAAAAGTATCCGAAACATTTTCATCCCCTGCTCGAGGACGTGCCACGATTTACCATCAAAAGATCGTAAAAGTCTCACGAGTTTAATCGTTATTGACGAGCTCACGTATTATTTCACAAAAATAAGGGTCATTATATGTAACGTGACGTATTTATATATATATATATATATATATATATATATATATAACATTAAAATTATTGCAGGGATAGAGAGAGATTGTGAGATATTAAGAGACGTGATTATATATATATATATATCTCCATCCCCTTAATAATTTTTCTCGTCACATATTTTAATATGAAATATTTCTCGATAAAGAAAAAACCATCAGATAAATCAGCGTCGATCGATAAAACGATGAGCGATTTTCGAGCAAAAGATTTTTCCCTCCTCATGGTATGTGTCTATAGATATGCATACAGTCTTCACTCTTCCTTTATAGCCGAGAAAATTGCATTATTACGACCAAACAGGAATTTAATTTTTTATTTATAGCGATGAAAAATATTATAAAATATTGACAATAGAGAATACCAAAAATTACTGTCGACAATTAAATTTGAAACAAAAAGGCAATCAAAGACAAAATTATATATTTATTTATAAGAATAAAAGTAAAATAAAAATCATCATGAAAATTAAATTGAAAAAGTGGCAATCGAGGAGGAAACAAATATTAATTTATAGAGAAAGAAAATAAAAAAAATTGACAGTGCAGAAAAAAAATAATTATCAATAGCAATGAGAAGATTTGAAAAAGTGAAAAAAAAAAAATTTCACCCCATTAAGTTTGACACTGACAAAATGTTAAAGCTCTGCCATTTGCAACGAGTTACGATAACACGTGGAATATTCGCCATGACACTTTTCACCATTTTTCGATTTAATAAAGAGTAACGATATTATGGCACAAACAGTCCATTAGGAATAGCCATTTTGTCCTTTTACATATTATATTATAAAAATCACTGTCAAAATGAAATTGTAAAAGTGAAAAAAAAAATTTCACCCCATTAAGTTTGACACTGTCAAAATGTTAAAGCTCTGCCATTTGCAACGAGTAACAATATTATGGCACAAACAGTTCATTATTAATAGCCATTTTGTCCGTTTTACGTATTATTCATAACGTTGCACATAGACCCAACGGAACGAAATTAAAATCCATGTCTGACCATTTGCAGACTCGTACTACTGCGAGTTTCGAAATTCATCGACACCGTCCCTTGTAATGAATTCCATGGCCGCTAACGTTTCGACATTCTCGCTAAAGTGCATCAGCCTTATGGTATAAAATGCATCAGCTCTCATTTTGGTGCACATCGAGTAAAAGGATAATTTATAAGGGATGAAACAAAAAAAGAATTATTAGCATAACATCGAACGGTCGACAGGAGTGTCACAGACCTCGTCTCATAGCATAATAAATATAAATAAATGTAAATAAATATAAATAAATATAAATAAATATAAATAAATATAAATAAATATAAATAAATATAAATAAATATAAATAAATATAAATAAATATAAATAAATATAAATAAATATAAATAAATATAAATAAGTATAAATAAATATAAATAAATATAAATAAATATAAATAAACATAAATAAATATAAATAAATATATAATTGCAAAACGCAGTAAATCGTCAAGCGTAAAAGCGAGAATGACGAATCCAATTATTCGCGTGCTGCTTTTACCCTGCATACACTCTCGTTCTTCTGTCAAGCCAACCCCCAGTTTACCCCCCTCCCCTTCAAACAACGTCATCAGTGATTGCATGGCAATAAAATACTGATGAATCTCATTCTCTCTATCGTTTATTTCCTCTACGTTCTCTCTACGTGTATATGCCATTTACTAATTTCACACCCTGTCATCAATTAAAATAAAATACAATAATTAAAATAAATAAATAAATAAATAAATATTCTAAAAAAAAAAAAAGAAAAAATTCCTCCAATTCCGCAAAACATGAATGAAACATTGAATAGAATCCTTCAATGTTCTCAAAATGTATTCACGAATTTTCACAAAAGGAATAAAAAAAAAATATTTTCATGGTTCAACCATCACATTTCTCTCTCTCTCTCTCTCTCTCTGCTCTCATTCATTTCGAGTATATTTCACACACCGTAGAGACACGTGTCTGCTTACGTGGATTGTACATACAAAGCTCGCCTGGCGTGTCTAATGAGTAAAAAAAAAAAAAAAAAAAAAAAAAAAAAAACGTACATAAGAAAATTCTCGTGAACCGAATGACTTTTTCATCGCCAGAGGGCCTCGAAATTGTTCGTAAAAATAATCACGAAAAAAAAAAATCAACCAACCAGTTCATATTAAATAATAATAATAATAATAATAATAATCAGTGCAAACTGCTGTATGTACAGTTAATAGACTAAATTTCTCCCTCCTTTTTATTATCTCAGTAATCTTATTCACACACACAAACACACACGCAAGTCAGAAATATCGGGTTAGTTTTTTATTTTACAATGTGGGCTTTATTATCTCATTCTCGTTTGTACGAGACCAACTTTACACATGCAATTTCATAGTAAATTTACAGTGTCTATATATATACTACTACTACTATATATATAGACACATAGACAGTCTATATATATATATATATATATATATACATATATTTCATATTAAAATTATTTACACGCCTGTGTAAGTGGTTGCTGGTCGTATAAAAATGAGAATGAGAGAGAGAGAGAGAGAGAGAGAGATTAATACTGAAAAATATTACCATGGGAAAAAAAAAAATTACGTTTCCATTTCCATCTAGTAAGGTTATTCGAATCGTATCAGGACGAGTTATACTCAGTTATGAGGACGACTTTTCACACATGTCCACGATCCTTCGCAGCATCCTATTTTTGCATATATATATATATATATATAGCATCACATGTTTGCATATATATATATATATATATATATATATGCAAAAATTTTACGCTGGAAAAGATGAGGAGAGTTAAAAGGGAAGAAAGTTTCGTGTCTGTGTGTGTGTTTGTGTGAGGTAGAAAAAAAAAATGGAAAATTAAATGCACGTGAGAGAAAGAGAGAGAATAAGTTGGCAGGTCGTAGTCGTTCCAAGATAGCACACAGAGAGCTCTCGTATCCTGCTCGTGGACGAGTATGAATAGTTTGTTAGCAACATATCAAGCCAACTGTTGTGTAGGGAGATGTTGCAGTGTTGCCTATATATATATATATATATGCCTTAGGTAAATGGTACATATATATAAATATGCCTTACATAAATGGTACATATATATAAATATACTTTCGAATATATATATATATATATGTATATGTATGTAGCAAAGATGATATATTGGTATATAGAGATAGTATATATGTATATATGATGTATGTTTGCTAACTTTACGTTGTTTCCCTTCTCGCCTCAGACTTTCTTGTGCATAAACATGCATTTATATAAATACATATATATATATATATATATATATATATATATATATATATATATATATTAGGTAAGCCTTAGCTAAATGGTGCATATATATAAATATACTTTCGAATATATATATATATGTATATACATGTAGCAAAGATGATATATTGGTATATAGAGATAGTATATATGTATATATGATGTATGTTTGCTAACTTTACGTTGTTTCCCTTCTCGCCTCAGACTTTCTTGTGCATGAACATGCATTTATATATATATACATATATACACATATATACATATATACACATATATATATATATATATATATATATATATATAGTCATACAAATAGCTCAACTTTTTACTCACTACCATTGTACGAACCGCGAACGCCCTCGCGACTCATCCCACCCAAAAAAAAGCCCCGCCACATTGTCTCACGGACTGTGTGACCTTTTACTACCACAGGTCACTTTATCTATGGGACATACCACACTGGCACAACCAACATCGTAATTTTTGTCTTCCTCACATTCTGCATTCTTGCCACCCCCCATTGAAATATCGTTACTCGTATATATTTATCTATATGTATATGCCCCAAAAGAGAATATATATATATATACCTCAAAGGAGAATATATATATTTTATATATATGTATATACCCCAAAGGAGAATATATGTATATATATATATATATATATAGCACGTGTCTTTTGGCTTTCGTTGCCAGCACTACCCTTCGACCTTTCGACCGCTTGAAATTTCTGGAATCTTGAAGACACAAGTTTAACCCAAGTTAGCTGGTCGGAATTTTACACTTTTCAAAATCTGAGCAAGAATTCAAAGCTTTTATAAAAATGGACGTGCTGAGAACGAAAATATCGTTGGATCGGAATTTTTCGTTCAAGAACTCGAATATTTTTCGTCCAAAAAAAATTTCGTTTTGTTGAAACGAATTTGAAAAATTTAACTTAACAATTTCCTCAGTTGACAGTTGAACAATTTTTATCTCGTGTGGGGTTGAAAGAATTGAAGGGATGAATGAGGGGTGTAAAAATCTTTGTCACTTTTTCGTCCCACCCCTCTCATTTTAGCATTAAATAAACGGATACACACCCCTTAAAAGTATAATACTTGCTGTGTAATACACAACCCCTTAATGACCATATTAAGTGGGGTTGTGCTCGATCAAAAATCTCCAAGTACAAAATATCTTTGAGGGAAAAAAGTGTACGAAGATTCTTCTTTCACTTACGTTCGTTAAAAAAAAGGAAAAAAGAAAAAAAATAGGAAAAAAAAATCGAGTTCATAGGGGTGAGGGTAAAAAACAGCTGAGTGCATCTTCCAGTTTTCCCACTGATCGCTTTGGTGTATATAACTGAAGCGACCATTCATCAAAAATACGTTAGACAAGTGGCAGTGGGTCGATCTATATATATATATATAGTCAGTAGAAAAGGCTCCAGTACGAGTCTCTCACCGTCGTCGAATATATATATATATATATATATATATATATATATATATATATATATATATATATATATATATATATATATAAATACATACATAGAGAGAGAGAGAGAGGATCGATGAAAATTGAACGCCTTTTTTTGCTTCCATGACGACGCAAGACGGGCGTTATTTATCGTTGCCCAAAGTTAAAAGGACGTATTGAGTCCGCATAAACAGAGTTTGACCTTTTGGGGTCAAATCACCTACACCTATAACTACAAAAATTGTAGATAGTCCGAGCATGTCCAAGAACAATGTCCAAGAACTCTAAGATTATTGCATCAGGAAAACGATTCAGGAAAACGAAAATAACAATAATAATAATAATAATAATGATAATGATAATGCAGAAATTGTCTCTCAGCTGCACATTTAAAATGTTCCTGCAACTTTCATTTCTACTGTGTGGAGAAATGACGATGACAATGTACAGAGAGGGTGAAAAAGTTCAAGGGAATTTATCGAGATGGATTATACTCTCGTGTGCATGCTGGTAGGTCTCGTATTGCTGGTACGCGAATCCTCCTGATTAAACTTTCAACGTTACACGAACGTACGAGCTGTTTCAATATTCGAGAGAGAGAGAGAGAGAGAGAGAGAGAGAGAGAGAGAGAGAGAGAGAGAGAGAGAGAGAGAGGGAGGGAGGGAGGGGGAGAAAGAAAGAGAGAAAGAGAGAGAGGGAGGAGAGAGAGAGAGAAAAATGAAGAGAATCTCGGATGGCTCGTGTCAAGCTGCATTATGCAAGCTCTTCCAGCCCTATTGTTTTTCTTCTGTCTTCGAGCTCAGAGCAAAACATTCTACATATATGTATATAAACACACGTGAGCTTTTCTCATTGCATCGCCTCATTTTTAAAAAATTATTATCATTATTATTATTTATCACTCTCAGCATGGATTATTCTGACGTTTTCATACATTGAAATAATTTTTGCGACGTTGGTATTTTTCGAATGATTTTTTTTTTTCAAAGCTCGAGAGAGAAAAAAGAAATGATAAAATTGAGAATGAAATGGCAGGCTAAATAATGTCATATTTTCAATAAATTTTTGTAGACTTTGATAAAGGCCGAAAAGGTTTAAAAATGCAAAAAAAAAAAATAATCAAAAGCACTTTGTGCTCGATGAAATTATTTTTAGTTTTCTGTAGGAAAAACGAGAGTACAGTCGATTAATTTTTTTTTTTTTTTTTTAATTGCGATGAGCTACTTTGAATTCGTTTTAACCCTAAAAAGGTACACTGGGTGTCTCACACCCTTTTTGTCCCTAGTCATAAATTTCTCTTAAGTGTCTTCGACTATAATATTTATTTTAAACAAAAAATTTGCAAATTTTTTTTTTTCAACATCTGTGATGAGTTACTTTGCCCTTTTTGTCCCTCGTGAGCCCTTTTTGTCCCTCGCGATAAATTTCTGTAAAGTGTCTTTGAACGACAATATTTATTTTAAACAAAAAAATTGTGAAATTTTTTTTTTTCGACATGATCGTATTCCTAACCCTTAAAAAAAAAATTCTGCGTTTGAATTATTTAAAAATCTTAATTACAAAAATTGCAAGTTTTTTTAAACTCGCATAGTGTACACCCTTGTGTACCCTTAAGTGATCGGATTTGAAAATGTATTTTTTTAGGGTTGATTTCTATGCTGGGCCAAGGGTGAGAATTTTCGTACGATGAGACTAAGGAAAATTTACCTGCTTCTTCGTATAATTAATTGATTTTATATTCAGGAAGACGTTCTAGAGGGCAAGCAATCCTCCCTGATCTCATCATTCACTTCGTCTCGTCTTTTTTTTTCCCCTTCGTCTCTCTTCCTCCTTTATTCTCTGCTTGTTCATGCAATGTAGCTGGAAATTTCAATATCGTTATATTTTCGAGAACGAAGTGGCTGCCTCGTAAAACTTTGAGAAGGAAGAATAGAGAAAAGATTGAGAAAGGGTTGCGAGAGTGTAGAATTTAATTACAGAAAAATTTAAACGAGATCAATTCTACTCTTTGTCTCTCGTTATAAAATAAACTTATTATTATTTTTTTATTGCTATTAAATATTAAATATATATATATGTATATATATTTATTTATATATATTTAAACTGATATTACCTCGTACATATATATATATATATATATATGTACGAGGTAATTTCAGTTTAAAACTTTAAATACGTGACCATCTGGAATTTCGTGACATCGCAGATAAATATGCTACTTAATATATGCGCAATTTGAGTGGTGAAATTTAGTGGAAAAAAAGACTAATTTTTTTCCTTCTAATTATCTCTTAAAGCTGCGAAACTTTTCTCGAATTATACGTGACCGATTAAATATTTCATGTGGGGGTTAAAAAAAAAAAAAAAAAAGTCCAATAAAAGTCTCGTGATATCCCAAACGAGAGTTAATATTTTAATGACAAAGTTTTACGAAAAAAATTATTTTTCAATTATCTCGTTATATTTTTATCTCGCTCTGCTGAACGAGAAAGTAATATATATATATATTTTTTTTTCGGAGCTTCTTGTGGGAAAACTCGTATTTGCTCACGTGGTCTCGAAGCCTTCTTCAACTTTTGTTCTCGTCGCTCCTCTCGTGCGTAAATACTTATCCTGATTTCGTGAAAATTCCATTATACTCATGTGGGGGGGCTAATTAGAACGCGAAAAAATTATGCAGTCGAAAGTTGAGAGTAAAAAGAGAACCTTGTGATTTTTTTTTGTTAAATTATTAGCCTGCTACGTAATATAAATAAATAAAATAAATAAAATAAATAAAATAAATAAAATAAATAAAATAAATAAAATAAATAAAATAAATAAAATAAATAAAATAAATAAAATAAATAAAATAAATAAAATAAATAAAATAAATAAAATAAATAAAATAAATAAAATAAATAAAATAAATAAAATAAATACAAATAAATACAAATAAATACAAATAAATACAAATAAATACAAATAAATAAAATAAATACAAATAAATACAAATAAATACAAATAAATAAAATAAATACAAATAAATACAAATAAATACAAATAAATGCAAATAAATGCAAATAAATACAAATAAATACAAATAAATACAAATAAATACAAATAAATACAAATAAATACAAATAAATACAAATAAATACAAATAAATACAAATAAATACAAATAAATACAAATAAATACAAATAAATACAAATAAATACAAATAAATACAAATAAATACAAATAAATACAAATAAATACAAATAAATACAAATAAATACAAATAAATACAAATAAATACAAATAAATACAAATAAATACAAATAAATACAAATAAATACAAATAAATACAAATAAATACAAATAAATACAAATAAATACAAATAAATACAAATAAATACAAATAAATACAAATAAATACAAATAAATACAAATAAATACAAATAAATACAAATAAATATTCGTTACGGGATCCTTTCCGAATGTTCATCGTTGCCAACGTGTAACTCGCGTCTGTATCGGGTATGATTGCGCACAATTAAAATAATCCAGAGATAATGAGCTCGGGAAACGTGGAAGATTTCGAGGCATTGGAGGAAAAGAGAACGATAATTAAATACGTAACGATAAATCCGCCAAGTAAAATAAATTGATAAATTTGTCATGAGCGAGTATCGGGGTAAATATTTATTAATTATCTCTCGTATGGGGATATTAATTAACACACATTAACATAATTAATTGTCGACTCGAGATTTTTTTTTTTTCCTTTTTTTTTTATTTATTGAATTGAATATTTTTTTTTTCTCCCTTAGATTTAATTATCATCCCCAAACGACGATGACCATTTTACGCTCCATTTTACGCTGCGAGTGTAAAATCGCGAATTTTTATCTCATATCTCGATCTCTCGAGACCCTTTCGACGAATACCAAATGGTGGCCGAATTATCGAGCCAAACTGTCGAAATTTGTGCGAGTTATTCAATTAAACCCAATTAACAATAATTTATGCATGAATCGACGTCCATGGGGATCGTTTCTCTGGGGGGGTGTCAAGGTGATTTAGTGCCAATACTCGATACTCTTGTGGCATTGTAAGCATTTATATATATATATATGCATATATATAGATATATTCTAGCTGATAAATTTTACCTGCCTGATTACTCGATTGCTGGAGAGTACAAACTGCTTCGAGGGAGTTTGTGACTCCTCGGAATTTATCTATGTGTCTGTATACACATACATACATACATACTGTATACATATATATATGTATATATATCTATCTATCTATCTATCTATATATATATATACACACACATATATATATACATATACATACATATATATATATATACATATGTGTATATGTATATATATATATATATATATGTATATATATATATATATATATATATATATATATATATATATATATATATATATATATATATATATAGGACGTTTGAGTACATCGAATATTCATCACTGATCGACTACCAAATATAGCAAAAGTTTACTTTGAATCAGCATGAAAGAGATGAGTTGAGTTAACTAACTCGTTTATCAACTTTGGCGCTCGACTTCCCTTTGACGTTATTCATGATTTGAGAAATTCATCGCACAGATCAATAATACGCGAATAATATTCACATATTATTTAAATCTTTGTAATTATTTATTGATTTTCGTCGACCATTTTCTTTTTCATTAAATTTTTTTTTTATTTTTTTTATTTTTAAAAATTTTTTATTTACTTTAATTTTAATTTTCTGTCTCTTAATTTCATTTTGACGTTTAAACGTCGACGATTTTTTCACAATACGCGAATAAGTCTCATATATTTTATCCTCGACGTAATTAATTGTCGAGTCGAGATTTTTTTTTTTTTTCCTTTTTTTTTATTATTATTTGTTGAATTGAGTATTTTTTTTTGTCCCTTAAGACTTTCAATTAGATTTTTTTTTTCCATTAAGGAGGTTCGTCTAGTGCAAAGAGCCCTCTCGTTATACCTCATCCATTATCGAAGAATAAAAAAAAAAATATATATATATATGTATATGAAATATTTTATATATAGATATATATATGTACATATATATATATATATATATATATATATATATATATATATATATATATATATATATATATATATATATATATATATATATATATACATATATATAGATATGTATATATACATACATATATATATGTATACTTTATCCCTTTACCGATGTTCTACTCAATTTTTTTTTTTTTTTTTTTTTAATCGGACCGACCAATATATATATATATATATACATATATACCTTGGGACCTGATAATTTATTCATCGTTCGCGATAAAATGTTCATGGACAACCCTCAACGTTTTAAAAATCAATTTTACAAATATATTCCATAGGAGGGTACATTGCATTACTATATATATATATATATGTGTATATAGTAATGCAATGTACCCTCTTAAGGAATATATTTGTAAAATTGATTTTTAAAACGTCGAGGTTTGTCCATGAACATTTTATCGCGAACGATGAATAAATTATCAGGTTCCAAGAGATATTTATATATATATATATATATATATACTGCCATTTTCATGATTATATTTATATAATATATAATATATAATATATAATATATAATATATAATATATAATATATAATATATAATATATAATATATAATATATAATATATAATATATAATATATATATATATATTGTTACGTGGAAAATTTAGGAATGAAAGCAAAAAAGTACTCGTGGTGTTGAGAAAGACGTTAACTTTGAAGGAGGCAAATGGTACAACCATTTCGATTGCTCGCCACCTTAATTATCTCAAACCACAGTGGAGACACCAGCGAACGTGCTGCCGGTATAAATTGTCTCGCCCATCTACCTTTCCCCGTTATAATGTTCCGTTATAAACGCAAATTCGTGACCTGTATGCTTTACGCACGCAGACCACTTAAACGTAACTGAGCTTCGAGCCAGAGGGTATATTTATCAGGCCAGTGGAGTTTCCGACTTTCGAGAACGTCGCAACCCGGAACTGCATCCCTCTGGACTTGGCTTGAGAGTAATCTGGAGATGAAAATCGTTTTCTCTCTCCCCCCCCCTATCCCTTTCTCCCTCCTGCCCCTCCTCTCTCTCTTTCTCTCTCTCTCACTCCCTCCCCTCCTCTCCCTCTCACCGCAATTTTGCAATCACCAACTTCTATAAATATAAGAGAGGCTTTAACATCATTCGAGACCCACAACAATCGACTTTTGTCGAGCTCTTTTAACCCAGAGGTCGTAAAATTAATAACCATGGACGTAATTTTTTATTGGATATTTTTAATAATTTTATTGAAATAATTATTGCAATAGAAAAAAAAGATTTGAAATTATTTATCGACCCATGAGACACACGCAAAAATCAACCTTTGTCTATATATAATTTCTTTTAACAGGATCGAAAAATTTAAGCTCATACACAATATCGTTTTCTTACATATATTAATTTTTTTTTTTAAGGTATTCAAACACTTGATAATTTTTTTTTCGACTCTTTGAACCAACGGAAAAGTCTTGTATAAAATTATTCATCCAATAATTATTTTTATAATTCCCAATTATTATTCTTTTTTTTTTTTTTTTCATCGAGTATGGAAAAAATTTATTGCAATTTCCAAGGAATAAATAAAAATTATATCAAAGAAGCCAAGTGTCAGTGTGCAATATTTGTCTCTGCATATTTTAATTTGGGGTAATTTTTTACCCCTCAAGAATTCATTCACTAGTCACCAAGACAATGTTTCTACCCCTGAGTTGAAGGGTCAACCTCCCTTAACTCGAGAGTACAAACTTTCAAAATTGTTACCGTTATTTAGTGTTTTTTTTTAATGATTTTATTGCAATTTCGTATAATTTTATTTTAATAACTTTTCACCAATTAACGAAATACAATAATTACCAATAATTATTCTTTTTTTTTTTTTTTTCATCGAGTATGGAAAAAATTTATTGCAATTTCCAAGCAATAAAAAAAAATTTATATCAAAGAAGCCAAGTGTGAGTGTGCAATAGTGGTCTCTGCATATTTTCATTTGGGGTAATTTTTTACCCCTCAAGAATTCATTCACTAGTCACCAAGACAATGTTTCTACCCCTGAGTTGAAGGGTCAACCTCCCTTAACTCGAGAGTACAAACTTTCAAAATTGTTACCGTTATTTAGTGTTTTTTTTTAATGATTTTATTGCAATTTCGTATAATTTTATTTTAATAACTTTTCACCAATTAACGAAATACAATAATTACCAATAATTATTCTTTTTTTTTTTTTTTTCATCGAGTATGGAAAAAATTTATTGCAATTTCCAAGCAATAAAAAAAAATTTATATCAAAGAAGCCAAGTGTGAGTGTGCAATATTTGTCTCTGCATATTTTCATTTGGGGTAATTTTTTACCCCTCAAGAATTCATTCACTAGTCACCAAGACAATGTTTCTACCCCTGAGTTGAAGGGTCAACCTCCCTTAACTCGAGAGTACAAACGTCCTTTGTGCTTACACAATCAACTTTACTCAATTAAATTTGAGGACGTAATGAAATATCAGCATGAACTTTTATACGTTTGTCGACTTTTTCTACTTTGATCCACGAGAATTTTTTAATAATATTTTTTAATTTTACGCTGTCGTTAAATCACAAAAAATTGTACACAGACAATTATATATATTTATTATTTTATTTCATTTATAAAATTTATACAGAAATTAATTATTCTTTTTTTCTCATTTTATTTCAACAATTTATTTGCCTCCATTGTCTGTGTGTGTGTGTTGAACCGTTTATTAAATTTTCAATTGCCTCTTCATTCTTCATGGACGATCTCTGTGCAATCAAATTCATTTTACTAATTGTCGTTATTGAATCGAAATTTGTCAGACGTTTGATCAGTTTGCGTGGGTGTTATATATATATTTTTTAATATAATATAAATATATATATTTATATATATATATTTTTATATATTTATATATAATATATATATATATATATATTTATATAATTTAAATATATATATATATCCACGTGGAGAAATTAAACAATAATGTACAATATAATATACAAAATACAATATTATCCGAGTTTAATTCCTGCACGTCGATTCGTCTGTGATTATTTCTTGCACATCAATAGAATTTCCCACATTCATCCCTTACGGTTTGACGCATTTCACATCGTGTATGCTTTGACATAGCAACGAGAGCTGTGGATTTCCATGCACGCAGCACATCTGCGTATTTATGTATATGGGGGAATTTAAAGTCAATTTTATTAGATCTAGACTCTTGCCATAGTATTATTATTATTATTTTTCCTCTTAGTATCAAAAATTTCAGTGGTACAAAAAAAATCATTCGAGTATTTCAAAAATTTTGTTTTGTCCAATGGAAAGAAAATAATTATAATCAATTAAATAAATTTGCAAAGAAATTATAGCAGAAATCCTAAAACGAAAAGAATCATCGAGTTTGGTTTTAGAATTTTAGGGGAGTTTTTTTTTGCCCCATATAAATGTTAAAAAAAAAAAAAAAACGAAAAAAAATATTAAGGGCCCTGTCGATTTGACCTGGAATGCCCCATGTACACTCGCCTATTCGAGATAATTGGTACAGTCCATATCGAGGAATTTATCAGTGCCAATTATCCCTTTTACCATTTCGAGCACGAAATACTATATTATTTGTTACGTAACAAAGTCGACATGAATTAATGGAAATTGGATTAAAAATCACCACGACAATAATTTTAAAAGGGTATTAAAAAAAAGTAGTTTTTTTTTGCCTTATATAAATGTTAAAAAAAAGTAGTTTTTTTGCCCTATATAAATGTTAAAAAAAAGGAAGTTTTTTTTTTGCCTTATATAAATGTTAAAAAAAAGTTTTTTTTTGCCCTATATAAATGTTAAAAAAAAGGAGTTTTTTTTTTGCCCTATATAAATGTTAAAAAAAAGTATTTTTTTTTGCCCTATATAAATATTAAAAAAATTATTGAGGGCCCTGTCGATTTGACCTGGAATGCCCCATGTACACTCGCATATTCGAGATAATTGGTACAGTCCATATCGAGCAATCTATCAGTGCCAATTATCCCTTTTACCCTTTCGAGCACGAAATACTATATTATTTGTTACGTAACAAAGTCGACATGAATTAATGGAAATTGGATTAAAAATCACCACGACAATGATTTTAAAAGGGTATTAAAAAAAAAAAAAAAAAAAAAAATACCTTACGATTGTGCAAACTGCGAATGTTTAATCAACGTGAGAGAAATTGTACAGCCATCATATTTGCTATATTTTACCAGTCAATTAAGGGACCCAGTAAATTAAAAAAATTCTCGCCAAGTATATATATATATATATATATATATATAGTGATTTTATTGGGGGTGTTGAATCATTAGGGCTGATTTTTAGTCGTTCATTTACTGGTGGACTTGGCCAAGTTCTCGTATGAATTTTTTTCCTCTCTCAACGTCACTTCACACACACACATATATATATATATATATATATATAGTGATTTTGTTGGGGGTGTTTTCCATAGGGGCTGGTTTTTAGTTTTTTAGTTTATTCAGTGGTGGACTTGGCCAAGTTCTCGTATTTTTATTATATATATATATATATATATATATATATATATATATATATATATATATATATATATGTATATATCTATATATATTTCACCCTTATTTCTCTTGTGCTTTGATTAACGGTCCCCAAGCATACCCTCACATTTTCAAGGTACTCGTGAGAATTTATCTCGTTTTATCACCCACCTACAAAATTAATTCGAGACACACATTTTGCACTCGGAAATACAGAAACTAAAAGCTTACCCGCACTTTAGTTATCTCTTGACTATATAACATAAATATCTTTTGGCTTTTCCTCCAAATTGTACACGTAGATAAATATATATATATATATATATATATTGGCCTAAATTAGTAAAAATAAAACAATAAGGGGAATAAAAAAAAAAGTTAGAAATAAAAATCATAAAATAAATTATTTAATTAATTAACGCGTTCAGCTAATTGGAAATTTGTGAACCTAAAAAGTTCAGGCAAATTTGAGTAACTTCGATAGCGATGAAAAAAAAAGTTCATTCGACTTGAATTTCAGAAATAAAAATAATAAATGGACAAATTAATAAATCAACTCAATTATTGTAAACTTAATTGTTATAAAGAGATTTGTTTTTTTTTTTTTATGTTTCCAGGTCGCTGTACAAACGCACCGTTGATAAATAATTTGAAGAGAAGAAGAAAAAAAAAAAATGCAGAAAGGAATAATCGCATGGATGACATTGGCAGCCGTGGCCATCGTAACTGTCATGGCAGCTGTCGAGGCAGTTCCATATCAGTAAGTTTTTCTTCCCCTTCAACCGGGGGAAAAAAAAAAAAAATCAATTCCAATAATATTTATTTGTTTTTGATAAATTTGATTGAAATTGAAAAAAAAAAAATCCAAATTTCATTCGTATTTGATGATTTTTTATTTATAATTTTTAATTGTCATGTGACAATTGGCATGATGATTTTATTTCGCGAGCTTTTACCTCGAGCCAATAAAAAAAAATCGCAATTTTTTCACGCACGTATCATTTATATCCTACGAGAGCTTTTTTTTTTTTTTTTAGACACGTGACACACATTGCGAGATGATAATTCGTGGCGATGTCACATATGGAGAAATAACATTCGAACGAATTGCGGTGAAGTCGTTTGTGCTTGGTGAAAATTAATTCGACTAATGGAAACGATAACGGAACGAAAGAGAGAGAGAGAGAGAGAGAGAGAGAGAATGGGAGAGAGAGAAACAGAGAAAGAGAGAAAGAGAGAATGGGAGAGAGAGAAAGAGAGAAAGAGAGAATGGGAGAGAGTGAGGGATTGCTCGTAAAAAGTAGTCAGGAACACGTTAAAATTGAGAGATAATTCGAGTAACTAATCATGGAGTAGACTCGAAGCTTGAGAATAACAACATATCTATCGTTTTTCTCTCTTTCTCTCGCCCCTCTTTCTCCTCTCTCTCTCTCTCTCTCGCCCTTCTCTCTCCTCTCGCCCCCCCCCCCCCCCTTCGCCTCTCTCTCTCTCGCCTCTCTCTCTCTCTCTCTCTCGCTCTTTCTCTCTCCTCTCTCTCTCTCTCGCCCTTCTCTCTCCTCTCTCTCTCCCTCACTCTCACTCTCTCTCTCTCTCTCTCTCTCTCTCTCTCTCTCTCTCTCTCTCTCTTTTTTGTTACTTAATCCTGAGTAATCCTTCCTCATCACGCACAATTTTAATCCAGTTTCATTTTTTTTTGCATTTCTAATACTTCCTGTCTAAATTCCTGTCTAAAATATTAATTCTACTGATGAAAAAAAAAAAAACAGCAACAAATATCACCATTTTCATACATCGAAGCTAAAACGAATGATAAAAATTGAATAATGAAAATTTAAATATTTTTTTTGCTTCAATCTACTTTTGCGATATTTTATTATATATTTATTGGACAATTTGATGAAAAAAAAAAAATTTATCTCGAGAATAATCGCTACGATTATTCAAATAGCCAACCCTCGCTCCCCTCTTGGCCTTTGGGTCACTCCAATCAGAATTCTTAAAGATTTTCCTCTTTTCTCGTTTTTCCTATTTTCCAATCCACACGAGACTCTTTACGTTCATGGATCGAAATGTTACAGTCGTAAAACTTCTACGAGCTTTTAAATCACGATGTCTACGTATCGCCTACGTATATTTCACCGTAGAAAAGAATTCTCACCCGCATTTGTGAGGAGACGAACATATATGTATACATAGAAATTTATATATACATATATATGTATGTATGTTCGTCATATATATAGAAATTTATATATTTATACTCGAACGCTATTGATCTCGAAATTGTGCAGATTTCATAAAATTCTGATGCTGCAAGCGAAATCGTCTCAATTCACCTTTTTGCCTACATTATTTATTTCGCATTATTACTATAAAATGAGGAAACGTATTTATAGGGCAGGTGAATTTATTTTTATTTTTTTCATTTCCTTTTAATCAATCGCATTTATTTTTTTTTTTTTTTCCATCACAATTTTATTTATTAAAATTTTATTTATTTATTTAGGATTTAATTTGCATTTCCAATAACAAAAAGAATAGAAAAAAAAACTTAAAAACAATTTTTAAAGGGGAAAAAAAAATTTAAGAGGAAAAAAAAAAATTAAAAAGAGAAATAAAAAAAATTTTGCATACAGACGTCCAGTTTACTGGGACCAGGTCGAGGAAGAGGATCCCGAGGTGATGATGGAGTGGCTCTCGAGAATTGGCAGCTTTGTTCGCAGTCGTGATCCACAAAAGTGAGTAAAAAAAAAAAAACAAAAATTAATTCTATAATTAAAATTCTCAATGCTGATCGAATTTATTTATTTATTTATTATTATTTTCCAGTACCAAGCGCGGTGTGGATCTTGGACTGAGCCGGGGCTCCAGCGGATCTCAGACTGCAAAATATCTGATGGGACTCTCAGCGGCGAATTACGCCGGTGGACCAGGGAGGAGGCGCCGCTCCGAGCAGGCGTAAGAAGCAGCCAAGATAACGTCGACTGAAAAATAAAAAAAAAGAAAAAAAAATTAATATAGGTGCTAAAACAGATAATCCAAAGAAGAAGAAGAAGAAGAAGAAGAAAATAATTCATGAACGCGTCTACGTGGGGCCTAAATTTTTTTTTTTTTTTTCTCCTCACGCTTAAACGTACACGCGAAAGCTAAATCGTAGATTAGAATTACTGCACACACTTGAAGCTCCAATAGTATGTTTAAGCATCTGAGCTAATATGTCGAGGCAAATAGAGAATTTTATTACAAGTGCGTGTAGCGCGCCTGTGAGGTCTGAGATTTTTTTTTTGTTTCTTTTTAGATAACGCGATAACCGAAAATTTTCCTAGCTCTGCTAAAGGAAAGTTGAAGAAAAAAAATCTCGCGTATTCAATTTTTTTCCTCTCTCTCTCTCTCTCTCTCCTTCGTCCATTTTACTTTTCATCCCCTTCGATAATTCCGAATTAACTCATCTCTCAATGTCTCTGTCTAATTAACGTAGATGTAAACAGCGCAGAGTTGGTTGATCAGGCTGCAATTGTGGACTCGAAACTTTACTTATGGGAGGTTTGAGCGAATAAAAAAAAAAAATATCAGAGCTTTCTCAACTTTTTGTCGAATTCATTTTTCTCTCTCTCTTCCTTTTTCTCACTCTGAGAAAAAGAAAATTGTCCATTCAAAAATTGCGCGGAGTTTCCGTTTGGTAAAGAAAAAAAAACTAATTTGCTTCGCCCAGCACGAAATAATCAATGAATTAATTACGTTAATATTTTAAACGCTAAAATATTGAGAAAATTGCATGAATTTATCCAACTGTTGACGAATAATAAATTATTGGGTGTAAAAAAAAAAAATACGATTGAACGAATAAAAAATGTGCATTTCACAATCAAAAGTACACGATGAATTTAATTTCGATTTTTTTTTTAATATAAATTTATCTCTGTAAAATCATTTATCGTTTATTCATCCTCCCCTCCACCCTTCAAGGAGAGAGAGAAATTATCGATGTAATATTATTATTATTATTATTTATTTATTGAGAAAAAAAAACTATACAATATATTATAACGAAAATACCCAAATCCAAACGAATAAAAAATGTGCATTTCACTTAATCAAAAGTACACGATGAATTTAATTTCGATTTTTTTTTTAATATAAATTTATCTCTGTAAAATCATTTATCGTTTATTTATTATCCTAATTTATAAATATGGGAAATTCATCCTCCCCCCCACCCCTCAAGGAGAGAGAGAAATTATCGATGTAATAATATTATTATTATTATTTATTTATTGAGAAAAAAAAACTATAAAATATATTATAAGGAAAATAAATGTTATTATATATTCCTGAGATTAATTACTCGATAATAATCAACGACATGGCAAAGTTTTGTCTGATGGGTAAGAAAAACAATTGTCATTGCATATGGCTCGTAAGGATGGAAAATTTTAACGATCGAGAAATGAAAGTGAATAAATTTTTGCGAGAGAATATAAAAGCTCGTCGAGTGGTCTCAGTTTGCTCGAATCGGACGGTTGAATTATATAAATTATATATTAGATAGTACAAAAGATGAGGATAAAAAAAAAAAAAAAGTAAAAGAAGAAAAATCGTGAAACAATCGTGCGCTCTATGTACCATAAACGTAGCATCTGTCTCCTGTCCTTCTCTTCTGAATAATAAATGTTACTTTAATCCAATGTGCACAGCATAATTTTTGTTTTTATCAATCAAATCCTAAAAAAAAAACACGCATGAAAATGTCCCTTAAACATAAAAATTCTTAAGGCATGATGAAATATATTTAATAATAATAATAATAATAATAAATAGAATAGAAGTAGGATGGATCCGAATTAACATTTAAAATGTACAGTTAAAGTTTGAAATATATTCATCTGGATAATGATAAGCAAATAATGATAAGGGATAAAAATAGCTTATCGCTTTATCATAAGAAAGCGATAATGTTGATTCAGTTCTTATAAGACCTGAATACGTGATGATCCACATTTAGATATAATAATTAACTATTAATCATCTATAATGTATATACGCTATAGATCTATCAGCTATACGGATCTATTGATCAATCAGCTATATGGATCTATAGATCAATAAGCTATATGAGATCTATAGATCAATCAGCTATATGAGATCTATAGATCAATAATCTATATGAGATCTATAGATCAATCAGCTATATGGATCTATAGCTCAATCAGCTATATGGATCTATAGATCAATCAGCTATATGGATCTATAGATCAATGATCTATATGAGATCTATAGATCAATCAGCTATATGGATCTATAGATCAATCAGCTATATGGATCTATAGATCAATCAGCTATATGAGATCTATAGCTAAATCAGCTATATGGATCTATAGATCAATCAGGTATATGGATCTATAGATCAATGATCTATATGAGATCTATAGATCAATCAGCTATATGGATCTATAGATCAATCAGCTATATGAGATCTATAGATCAATCAGCTATATGGATCTATAGATCAATCAGCTATATGAGATCTATAGATCAATGATCTATATGAGATCTATAGATCAATCAGCTATATGGATCTATAGATCCACATATATGTCGGCTATAGATGATTAATAAATGATTATTATCTCTAAATGGATCATCACATGTGTTGACTCAGTTTAGATCTATAGATCCGCTTAGCTCTTTGATCCTCGTTATACTAATTTACCGACTTGGCATATACACAAAAAATCATATACATATGTATGAAAACAGAAGAAAAAAAAAACGTATCTTAGCATAAGTTACACGACGAGACATCAAATATGCATAATTTTCAAACTTTTATCTACAATCTATTCAAATTCTCTTATCGCGTTAGTTTGCGCCTGTGCGATAAGAAATTCGAGCCCGGGCTAGATTCTCATCACCTGACTGGTGGGGAAAAATGAAAGAAACGGAAAATGATTACGAAGAATAAAATGTGTTCTTTCTAGTTGCGAGATCGCTTCGTGAACGAGTAAAAAGCCCTCATACATGCTTCCACGGTCGTACAAACTCGACTGTGGCCTCGGTCAATGTGCACATTTCATCGCGCTTGATCAAACAGCCGCGAGGGAGAGCGCGCGCTCTCTCCTCAGTTTTTCACCAAGAGAAAGATACAATTCTCGATAATAATATCCACAATACACGATATTTACGAAATTCTTTTCTTCGCGTCTTTATTAGTAAATCAAAAAAAAAAAAAACAAAAATACTTTCTCAAACATGATAATATCCTGAGTGACAAGTGAAATATATATTATTTACGATAACGAGACCGAGTCGTCGATAAATTACGTAAGTTAATTTTGTCTCATCTAATACTCTGCAGCATTCGTCCGAGAGTGAGCAGATTTATCGTTATTTCATCCCACATATATATATACACACCGTATGCTGTTCTCGAGAGTTTAACGCGCATGCGCCAATGACCAAAATGCGCGGGAAATAATTCAAATTTAAATAAAAAGAATCGAACGAATCTAGCTCTATTTTTTTATTTACTTGAGAATTTCTTTACTATTTTTTTTGTTCTTTCGACAGGAAAATGGATTACACGAGAAGCTTTTTAACGACGAATTGCCGAACAGGCAGACGAGGAGTATTCACCTCGGTTGTTATATTAGGAATTATACTAGGCTCGATACTTTTGGCTTATACGGCTTTTGCTCCACTCACAGATAATCGTCGCGTTCTACAAGTTGCCATAGTGAGTAAAAATATTCCATAATTTATTTTATAGATAAAAATTGTTAATATTTTTATTATAATTATTATCTCTCGAATGCAGATATTTCGTCATGGCGATCGAACACCAACCGATACTTATCCGAAGGATCCATATTTGAATTATAATTGGGAGGATGGTTGGGGCTCTTTGACAAAGGTTCGTTAATTAATTATAAAAATAAATAAATTATACTCTAATTAAAAAAATAATAAAAAAAAATCATATTTTCTTCCAAAATAGTGAAAGGACATTTTTTAAAAATGATTTTAATAGTTTTTCTTTTCTTTTTCCAGAAAGGAATGGAGCAGGAATACAATTTGGGTCAATGGATCAGGAGCGAGTACGGATCGATAATTGGCACGAAATATCAGAGCTCAAAAACTCTAGTCAGAAGTAGTTATGCCGAACGTTGTATAATGTCAGCTCAGGCTCTGCTCGCAGGACTTTTTCGTCCTGATATCGGTGATTATTTTATTGCCGATTTGCCATGGCGACCAGTGCCCGTTCATTCAACGCCTCGAAATTTTGACAAAGTGCGCAAATATTTTTTCCTTCAAATGGAAGAAAAATAAATTTTATTCAAAATTATAATTATTTGATTTTTAATTATGTGAAAAAAAAAAAACAAAACAAAAAATACTACAAATCTTAGCTAATCGTCGTCGAAGCGGATTGTCCACGAATGAGAGCCGCAGTTAAGGAATCTTATCAGAACGAATCTCTGAGATCGGATATTAAACTTGCCAATTATTACGCCGAGCTGGA
The DNA here is from genome assembly GCA_963669185.1 of Dyspetes luteomarginatus. Lineage (NCBI taxonomy): Eukaryota > Metazoa > Arthropoda > Insecta > Hymenoptera > Ichneumonidae > Dyspetes > Dyspetes luteomarginatus. The sequence goes on along the minus strand of OY769907.1, from coordinate 22,714,975 downwards.
ACGACACACGGGGAAAAAAATGAAAACTATAACGGACGTTGAATTACTTTACAATACACTAGAAATCGAGGTATGGCAAATATATATATTTTTTTCTTTCGATTTCCATAATAAAAAAGTAGAAAACTTTTTCGCTAAACGCTCTATATATTATATATAAAATATATATAATGTATATAAAATATAAAATATATAAAATATATAAAATATATAAAATATATAAAATATATATAATATATATAATATATAGAGAAGATTTATGATTTACACTTTGAAAACTTGTTCGCGAAAGGGGAACGCTGAGAAAAAATCGTAAGGGGTGGCGAATTTGTCATTTATACCCAAAAGTGAGGATTCTCCTAAAATCAATTGCCAGCCCTTCCCCTTTCGCGAGGAAGTTTTTAAAGGATCTATATTTTTTTATTATGGGAATAAAAAAAAAATCTAAAATGCAACACTCTAATGTATTTCGCCGATCCATGAATCTAATATATATAATATATATAATGTATATAATATATATATTATATAGAGAAGATTTATGATTTACACTTTGAAAACTTGTTCGCGAAAGGGGAACGCTGAGAAAAAATCGTAAGGGGTGGCGAATTTGTCATTTATACCCAAAAGTGAGGATTCTCCTAAAATCAATTGCCAGCCCTTCCCCTTTCGCGAGGAAGTTTTTAAAGTGTCAATCATAAATCTTCTCTATATATTATATATATTATATATATTTTAAAGGTGGAGGAAGTTTTTAAAGGATCTATACTTTTTTATTATGGGAATAAAAAAAAAATCTAACACTAATGTATTTCACCGATCCATGAATCTAATATATATAATATATATGATAGATATATAATATATAAAATATATAAAATATATAAAGTATATATAATATATAGAGAAGATATATGAATTGGTAAAAATGATTTTATTTTGATCCTCGCAGGAAGCCAATGGCTTGGAATTACCCAAATGGACAAAGGAATTTTACAATTTGGAAATGCGAGATATTGCAGCTCGCAGCTATAAACTTTTTAGCAGCAATACTTTATTGAAACGTTTACGTGGAGGTTTGTCATTTTTATTATTACTTCTTTGATTTAAATGCGCTAATTATAAATTCAATATGGCCGCCTCTAGATTTATTTATTTTCAATTTAAAAAAAAATATATATTTTTTTATTTGCAGGACCATTAATAAAAGAAGTTTTAAATCGAATGGTTGAAAAAGGAAATAACAAAGACACGAGAACAATTTATCTTTACTCTGCTCATGATATTACTCTCATTACGTTGCTGCAAACGATGGGATTTACCGAAGAAATGTACAAGCCTGATTATGGCGCAAGTATCATATTTGAATTATTGGCAGGCGAGAATGATCACGATCTCCAAGTACAGGCAAGTTTTACAATATTTTAATGCAAAATAAAAAAAAAAAAAAAATATTTACATTTTTTTCTTCTAACAAAATTGTTTAAATTATTTATAGGTGAAATATTTAAATAACACAGAAGTCAACGAATCTCATCTTATGGAAATACCGGCATGCCCACAACCCTGTGGCCTTTATCAATTAATCAAAACATGGAAAGACGTAATTCCAACAAATTGGGACGACGAGTGTAATTTATAAATTTTCTTATATTATCGAATGATAAAAAATAACGCACAATGACGATTATACGTCAAGAGAAAAATCTCCAATATTCAAATAGTATTTTATTTTATTTTTTTTTCATCGATGAAAATACCAGAAAATATTTGTATATATTTTTTATTTCTTTTTCGAACTTTAATGTTTTTAATATTTATTGCGCATAGAAAAACATTCCCCTGCTGTAGCCTAATTGTGAAATATATTTTAATGACAATTGTCAAAATATTCATGGCTCGGCAGCAATATATATATATATTTTTTTTATGAAAAAAATTATTTTCTTTTTTTTTTACTATCTCGTTGTATTTTTTTTAAATTCTTTTTTGTATTTTTATACAATTTTTATCAATTGATGCGAATTTAACGAAATTCAGCAAAAGCTCAGCAGCAGCAGACTCAGCAGCAAAAAAATATACATATATATATTTTTTTTATAAAAAAAATTATTTTCTTTTGTTTTTTTTTTACTTTGATCAGTCTTCACGTGTCGAAGTAATCGAGAACTCTTTGCCGAGTTAACCTTTTTTTTTCTATTTTTTACTATCTCGTTGTTTTTTTTTTTTAATTCTTTTTTGTATTTTTATACAATTTTTATCAATCGATGCGAATTTAACAAAATTCAATGCTGACGTTTATTCAAATTTATGAAAAGAAAAAAAAAATGCCATCGTCCGAAAGTTTTCAAAGTTCCGATCAATACTCGTCGATACATCGATGTACGATTCAAGGTTCGTTTAATTTATTAAATTTGAGGAAAAAAAAATTATGAAATATTTATTAATGGCGAAAAAAAAAATTGTAACTTTTTTTATTCCATGCAGGAAAAAAATTGTACAACACGAGAAATTTTATCGAGACGAAATCTTCATATTCACGTACGACAAGGAAACAAAATTCATTTATAATTGAATTACGACGGTGGCTTGTAGATTTTTGGAATTCTGTTGTGAATCGTCTAAAGGGAGTTTTTTCAGAATCGAGAGACAGTCAAAGAATTATAAATTCAAAGTACTCAATTTTTTTTTGAATTAAATAATTAAATTTATCGAGAATTTTTTTTAATTTAATTTATTTTATTTTTTTTATCCCGAGGATAACAAATATGAATCCTGACAGCGAGAATGATTTTTGGCGAGAAGGTGGCCGACGAAATTCTCACAGGAAATTCACATCAGGAAGAACGAGAGAAAAAATTAATCATGAAAAAAATAGAATAAAAAATTCACATTCACATTTGAGTTGTCGTAAAAATTCTCAAACTTTACCGACTTATCAATATTCCTACGAAACTCACAATTGGCTCAAAAATCCTCGAAGATCGTCAAGAGAAATTGCCAATTTTGCCAAAACTGAAACGACCGATGAGGAATATTTTTCTCTGTACAAAAAAACGAGTGGAAATAATGAATTTACGAATAAATCGAGTGAGAGAATTTTAACGAATTCTAGCGGTGATTGTGTCGATGAACCGATCGAGATTATTTTATCGAGTGAGTTTTTTTGAATTTTAGACTTTTTTTTAATTTCATAATTGCCAAATTTTGAATTATAATGTTCATTTTTTTTTTCCAGGATACAGAACGGAAAAATCTTCAAATTCCCTGACAGATGAAAATCTGAAGAATTCTTTCGAGGAGCTGGAAATTAGCGACGAGGGACAATCGATCGAAGATTTGAAAAATTCATCAAAAATCAATGATAAAATTTCGTTGGAGACTGCATGTCTTGGCAGTCTTTGGTACTCAAAATCAGAATTAAATATGACGACAGATCAAAATAAAACGTCGAGAATGAAAAATCACAATTCAAGAATTCCCAGACTAAGAAATTTGCCAGAAAAACGAAACAGCCGAGTTTATCGTACAAAAATAGAATCTAGAGCGAGCAGCGTTCGTCAATGAATTCTTTTTTTTTTATTCCCAATTTTACCCTCGTGAAATAAAATATTTTTATCACGCTATTGTCTTTTTTTTTTAACCCTTTTATTTTTAACCCTTTTTATATAAAGTAAAGCCTAAAAATTCTAAAAATTTCAAAGAATATTAACAAATTTTTAGGGATTTCTAGAAGCACTTTGAATAGGGGAAAAAAAAGTCAAACTCTAAAGTCTCGAAGTATGAAAAGGATTAATACACACGCGTTATTCTTCGATAATTAATCGATACTAAACTTAATTTTTTTTTTCATAATTAAGCTGAGCCATTTATTCTACATATTTCAAAGTATATTAGAAAAATTTTAGAGATTTTTAGGAGCACTTTGAATAGGGGAAAAAAATAGTCAAACTCGAAAGTCTCATATTTGTATGGATCAGGTGCCATTTTTTCACATGGCATGGAAAGCAAATTTTTAGGGATTTTTAGGAGCACTTTGAATAGGGGAAAAAAATAGTCAAACTCGAAAGTCTCATATTTGTATGGATCAGGTGCAATTTTTTCACATGGCATGGAAAGCGTTAATCATATATTGGACGTGAAAAAAAAATCCACACGTATAAAATCACTAAAAAAAAAAAGGCGAAAAAAAAATGTCCAAAAGTGGCAAAATACAAAACGATAGGCAATTATTAATTTTACTTTCAACTGACGTTTCTCTCAACCTCCAAAATTGAACAGAAAAAAAAAAAAATGAAAATTCTCAGTGCCCCATGAATAAAATGAACAAAAATAATAAATTGATACTAAATTCCCATTAATAAAAATAATTAAAAAAATATTTAATGATGAATTTTTTTAAATTCAGCCTTAAAGTATAATTTAAAAAAATCTTATTTGAAAGCTTTTTGAAGATTTTTTTGGTTCTAATGATAAGAATGATCGAGTCATGCATCAAAGTTACAATATTGGAAGTTCATTCACTGAATTTTCATCCGAATATGAGAAAAGCGACGAGGATTTTTCTATGACTGATGAATATTTAAATGAATCAAAATTTTCGAATTCAACGCTCGATCGACGATTGCTTCGTCGTTGGTTATTAAATGTCGCAGAAATTCCAAACACATTGACAAATCGTTTTAAAGATTGGCTACGTGCCAGACCTGGCTCGCCAAGCTCAACCAGCGACAAAAGCTCCGGAACGAATTCACAATGTCGAGTTCAATCAACGACCGGAAGTCGAAAGAAAAATCACGATTTTTCATGGGAAAATTTCAATAATTCGAAAAAATATCACGAATCCCTTTACGATGATTTAGAAAAAAATTCTCGAAATAAAAATTATCATCGTTCGTTGAAAAATCATCACGTTTATCACGTTTACAAGCAAAATGAAATTGGAATTGAGCGAGTCGTCGAGGGACAAAGAGATTATTCGACTTCCTGGTTAAGAAGGGACGAACGTTTTGCGAGCAGTCCAGTCCTCGTTTTGCCAAGAATAGATCCTAATACTGGCCAGCCAATTATTCATCCACGAAATTATCATTCGAGAACTTTGACCGAGCGTCATCGTTTAGTCACGTGAGAATAAAAATTATTATTATTATTATTATTTAATATCTAATAAAAATAATTATAATATAAACAATAATAATCATAATACAAGGAATAATAATTATACTAATAATCAATAAATCAATATTTTTTTAAATAATTCTCTTCGTTTTATTAAAAAAAAAAAAATTTCGTTAAATTTTAAATAAAAAAAAAAGAAGAAAAAAAAAATGATTGTTGCAAAATGTTCTCGGCAGCATGGAAGAGAACACGTGTCGAATTTTCCAGCTGCGAAGCATTAACAACTAGACGAATAACAGAGTGTCAATGTAAAAAGAACGAGGGCGTCCGGATGAGCTTCCTCGCATGCAAATTACACAATATCTCTCTCGTTCTCTCACACACACACTCGCTTGTTTCTACTCGATCTATGCGGATCTGTGAGTGCAGCTTTTTGTACGAGCAGTTATACGAGAAAAAAAAAAAAATGACGCCCTTGATGTGTTTCGTTTCGTTTTACCTACAGAGACAAACTCGACGACGACGACGACGACGACGAAAAAAAAACAATTCGATGATTCAGAGATGATTTCTCGTAGCCAAAAAAATATGCTCCTCCTTTTTTTAATACAAATTGATAAATTCTTATCTAATCATTTGTGGCCTACACGCTGCCCATTCTCGCTTGCGAATTCATCGGCAAAAAAATTAAAAAGTATTTACTAGTTTACCAGAATTTAAATATTTACGATCAACACTCGAGTATATAAAATGCATAATAATTTTTTATCAGTATAATCGCAATATTTGAATAAAATTCGCAATAATATATAAATAAACTCATGATCTGCAGTCAAAAATATTTTCCAATGACTTATAGACTGATTTAACTCTTCGAATCTCTTCCTCTTTTTAAATTAATTTTTCTCTACATAATAACGATGAAACAGCAAAGAGCTTTAATTTAATTTTTTGTCTTGATTTTCATCAGCAAAAAATTAATTTTTCTGTACATAATAACGATGAAACAGCAAAGAGCATTCATTTAATTTTTTTTCTTGATTTTCATTGGTAAAAAATTAATTTTTCTGTACATAATAACGATGAAACAGCAAAAAGCTTTAATTTTTTTTTTCTTGATTTTCCAATGATTTCTAGACTGATGTAATGAAGCTTCAGAGAGAATCTCTTCCTCTTTTTAATTAAATGAAACAGCGAAGAGCTTTCATTTAATTTTTTTTTTTTCTATATTTTCAAATGCAACTTCGTCAATTCGATCGACACTCCGACTCGATCATTAACGAGTAAAATTTATCGTGATTATAGATACTCGAACGATTGCCCCATATGAGCTCGAGTTACGAGATGGACCACACACAGAGCAACTTCTGTCGAGTTAAAGAGCCACGGAAACGTACTGACCTCATTCGGCTTGTCTCAATGTTCTTTATTTTTTCTTTTTTTTTCAGCCAAATGGCAAACGATGCAATGAAATGTAGAGAAAATTTTCATTCTACGATATGCAGAGATCATTATGGACCATTTTGGAATTAAAAATTAATTCGTTCAGCACGTTTTCAATCACAATTAATCTTCTCCAATGTGACGTGTTACAGCTCGACGATTTTATCTTCAACGTAATTTGTATATTTAACTTCCTGTCGTTTTCTTTTTTTTCTTTTTTTTTTTTTTTTACCGTTGCCTGACCATGTGCGAACGATATTTTGTCCTCGAGTACATTCGCGTCATGACCAGCGGTCAAGTGACGTTCTGCAGTCACATGCGACTCTCTGAAAAAGCAAGCAGATCAATCTCGTGTTACTCTGGCTGATCTTGGATTATGTAAAACTAGCAATTTTAACAAAACACGGACCGCCTTCGGCTTAACAAAATTGAATCGCGACCAATTTAGAGAGACAAAAAGAGACTCTACGATTTGAATAAATTTTAAAAAATGTTTTTTTCTTTATTTTACTTAACAAAATTGAATCTCGAAGAATTTTGAGAGGCAAAAAGAGACTCTACGATTTGAATAAATTTAAAAAAATGTTTTCTTCTTCATTTTAGTTAACAAAATTGAATCTCGAACAATTTAGAGAGTCAAAAAGAGACTACGATTTGAATAAATTTAAAAAAATGTTTTTTTCTTCATTTTAGTTAACAAAATTGAATCTCGAACAATTTAGAGAGGCAAAAAGAGACTCGACGATTTGAATAAATTAAAAAAATGTTTTTTTCTTCATTTTAGTTAACAAAATTGAATCTCGAACAATTTTGAGAGGGAAAAAGAGACTCGACGATTTGAATAAATTTAAAAAAATGTTTTTTTCTTCATTTTAGTTAACAAAATTGAATCTCGAAATTAAAAAAAATGTTTTTTTTTCTATTATTACAGACGTCGTGACGAAAATCGAAAGAATGATAATTGGCAAAAGAAGATTTGGGAATTGGAAAATAATTGCACGCACCAGAAAGACAATGAGAATTTTATCGAGGGAATGATAGAAAAAAATGTAAGGAAGAGTAAAACATCGTTGAGGAATTATGAAAAAAATATCGACGATAAATCGACCAAACTCGAAGATGGAGAATTAACAGGCACGACAGATTTTAGTGAGACAATTTCTCGGCGACTAAGACTCGATGATGAATTCTTGAAAAATAATAAAGATGGTGAACTTGATAAAAATGAAATTGAGGAACGAGAGAAAAAAGATGATAAAATTAGAGAAGAGGAAAATTATAAGAAAATTAGAGGAGAAGAAAAAAATGAGAAAATGAGAGAAGACAAAAATGAAGAAACGAGAGAAGAATCGTGCGAACTCAACAATTTTCCAAATATTTCCTCATTGACGAAAAACAATGTGGACGAGCTCTTGAATAATCTACGAGAGAGAATAAATTGTTTAAATTCTACAAAAAAAATTAATCCACCGAAAACTGGAAATTACGAGACTGATCGTTTATTGGCAGAACAATGGCAAGTTAAATCTGACTTATTCGCGAATTGTACAAAGTCTGTTTATGCTGAAGCTCGGCCATCATTTGTCGAGAGAATTCAAGATATATGGATCAGAGAAAAGTCATCAAATCATTGGGCTGTAATTCGGAATAATAGAAATTTAATTTTTGACGAAAATACGAAATTTAAATATGACGAAAATTTGAAAGAAAAAATAGAAGAGATGGAAAAAGAGACAAGAACACATTTTTACGATTGTGAAAAAAAAAAAATGTGTAAAAATAAAATAACAAAAATATCATCTATCGAATTGTCGATAAATTGTGAAATTTCAAAGCCAGAGATTTGCCATGTTGGTGTTCAGCATAATTTTATAGACACGACAATTCTCGAGAAATTTCCTTTTCCATCTCCATCCGAGTGTATCTCATCGGAGAACAATGAGAAAAAATTAGCAATGCAAATTTCACAGCCTCTCAGAGAATCCACGAGATTTAGAGACATTGAAGAAGATTCGATAAAATTTCCACAATTTTGCCAAAAAAAAAAACCTCAGCATGGAATTAACGAAGAAATAAATAATAATTCTCTCTCGTCATCCCAGCCTGTTATTTCTATAGAATCGAGAAATACCAATGAAACTTTTGATCCCTCGAATCGGCCTTGGAAAAAAACATTTTCATCTTTTCATCGCATCGAAGAAATTAAATCACGATTTGCGCTCCATTATCAGCGTGGAAAAAAATTTCGTTCACGTTTAAAAAAAACCCAAACGAGAATTCGATCAAAATCTTCTCGACCTTTCACCAAATCCTCTCTCGTAAATTGTGGAAAAATTCGACTAATCGGTTGTCGATTTTCTAAAAAAATTCGTCTCTGGTTAACGAAAAAATTTAATAATTCGAAAAAACGATCGGAGAATTTAAATTTCAGCGAGCACGGAGATACCTCGAATGGAATGATGAAAAATGGTAAATTTTCTCGTAGCTTGAGAAATATTTTCAAGTGTATCGACAAAAGATCGGAAATTGATTTTTCTGAGGTTTTTAAAAAAACACAAAAGTCTGATGAAATTTTAACGAATTTGACAAATTCGACGAGGCAAGAGGATCAGAGTGGAGTTCAAAATTTGAGAAGAAATAAGGAAATTTTTGCGAATGAAGAAAATTTGAGAATAAAATCGTCGAACGAGATTGTCGATTTTCTTGTCGTCGAACCTGCAATTGAAAATGATCGAGAAAATAAGAATGATCGGTCAGAGACGAAGTTATCAGTAACGACCTCTAATTTAACTAATTTACCTCTTAAATTACTCGGCTCAACGAGCGATAGGAGAATCGTACCCTCGAATTACTCGCAACTCAATTTAGCTTCTTGTCTCATTCTCGAGTCCTCTTGCACCGAGTCGAAGAAGAGAAGAGAGAAACATCAGATGAAAATTTCCAGCATCGTTTCGTCTCGTGGTGAAAAAAAAAATTTGAAACCTGAAAAAATTCCAATCGATTTAGCAATAAAAAATTTTGATAAAAAAACAAAAATTATGGAAGAGAAGAAATATGGAGAAGAAATATTGGCAGGAAATTTTGATAAAAAATCAAAAATTATGGAAGAGAAGAAAAATGGAAAAGAAATATTGGCAGGAAATTTTGATAAAAAATCAAAAATTATGGAAGAGAAGAAATATGGAGAAGAAATATTGGCAGGAAATTTTGATAAAAAATCTGCTCGACTGAGTTCGAGGAGTGAGGTGAAAAAATTTGATCGTAAGTTGAGATTGAGGAAAAATTTAAAAATTCATCCAAGTTCACCAGGAGAGCCTGAAATAATGGAGAAAAAAATAATTGAGAAAAAATATTCCCTGTCGATTGAAAATATGCCGACGAGAAAGAGAATTATGAGTAATTCTAGTATTTCGGGTGAAAAACAGGATAAAAATTTGGGTTTAGAGCGTCGTGAATCGTTTATCGATACGAGCGTCGATAAGTTATCGACGGAGGTAATGAAGAATTTTGAGACAAGTAATGGAAATATTGGAAAATTGAAACGTGGAGAATCAATATTTGACTTGAACGTAGCAGCAGCAAAGTCTTTGAGAGAAAACCGGAAGTTGTCGAGAATTCACGAAGACGTGAAAAAAAATGAAAATTTAATTGAGACGAGATCGCCCTCGTTTACAATGACGAAAACGCCGAGTGGAAAATTGAGACAACGAATCGATTCACCGGTAATTCCTCGTAAAATTATCGATTCGTACAAAAGAGGAAATATCAATGGTGGAAAATCGAGTCTCATACCAATTTGCGTTAAACATGTAAAAAGAAAGAATGAAAAATCACGGGAGAAAAATATTTTACCGAATATCAACCGGAAGTCAAAAATCATCGAGGATAAAAATCGATCGACTGTAATTTCGAGGAAAAAGTGTCGACCAACTCTGAGAGACTCGTCACACTCGAATGGCAAATCAGATCACAAAGTGCATTTTGAAATAAATAATAATTCTTTGGAAGAGGCAAAGAAATTGGCAATAAAAAAAATTAACGAAAATATCGATGAAAATTATTCGAGCAATTTTTTTCATAAAATGGACGATGAGAGACTCGTGAAAAAAATTAAATTAAGCCTTGAAAATGGAGTTCCATTGAAAAGAATAACAATAATGGATCCTTACAGGGTTCCTAAGAAAATTGTCTTAAATTCAAAAATAGAAAGTGAGGTTATCGGTCGAAAAAGAGAATCGCTGCTCGATATTGACAATTCGAAGAAACGCGTCAGATTAAAAAAACCCAAAAAAATGGCGGATCGTTCGAATCTCAAAGAAAATAAATCGTTATCGGAGCAAATTCCAAAAGTTGGAGAGTCACTGGAACGATGCAATTCTAACAAAACTGAATTCTCTTATCGCTCAAGTGAAAAAGAGGAAAATAAGAATGAATCGAACCATGATGAACGGATAATCGATCTAACTGGCATAAAGAAAAGAGTCGATAGCGAAATTATCGAACGCACATCGAGAATTTCGAGAACTGAAGATTGTGATTGTGCGATCGTTCTCATAAATGCAATTAATTCATCAATTGAATTAAACGATCTCTGATTATAATAAATATTATTTTATATTTTTATATTTTTTCTTTTACAAAAATTTATCAAAATAATCGTTTTTGACGAAAAAAAATTCATGTTAAAATCGCGAATCCACTTTTAAATTGACAAAAGTGTACTAATGTGTGTCAGAGGCATTATAAATTGGCGCAAAAACGTTTAACCCAGGATGTAAATGTTCAGAGCTCGGTGCAGCGCCTTACGCAATAAACGTCACTACCGCTCCGCATATCATTACGCAATAACACAAATGATTATCGCAATCACACGAAGTTTTAATAATCATTCAAGTACTTTTGTGGTCCTCTATGATTTTTATCATTTATTTTATTATATTTTGCCAATTTGATATTTAAAAATTTTCGTAATAAAAATATTTTTTGAAAATTACATTAAAATATGATGAAAAAAAAAATTGTTATCTCTTATTTTAACAAAAAATAATATTTTAGCTATTTTTTATTTTTCTTTTACTGCAGGAAAAAAATTGTTCAATTAACTGCGACCGGATATTATAAATTTTTAGTTATAAATCAACGAACCATTTTTGTATTCATACAGAAGAAATTATATAATAATGTTCTATTTGCTGTTCCAACGACCGATTGATAATTGGAACGTTTTTGATAAGGGAGACAATATCGGTAGGATGGAAAGAACGATAAAGCGTAAAAGTCAACGTTTCGGAAAACATTGCATATATATATATATATATATTATATATATATATAGAGTAACCATGAATGATTCAACAAAACTTATTTCTCCGATAATTGAACCAGTGGAAAGATAATTATCAGAAAATATCAGAAATAATTTTATCGAGTATTTCCATAATTTTGGAATTTTTCAAAAATGAAAATATAATTATTAAGTTAAGAATTGAGTTTGGGCTGTTTCCAGAATTATAAATTTTTCCTGCACGATTAATATCGAGAGAAAATGAAAAAAATTGCTCGGCTGATTTTGAATTTCTCTTATCTTGTACGTCGAAGCCTCTTAAAGATAAAATATTTTATCATTTTAACCATTAAAAGATATTTACATTTTATTCAGTCGAATGGAAAGAATTTTCTTCCCTGCATCGATTGAGACTGGAATATTGAAGTTTGACTTAAGAATTTTTAAAATATTAAACGAAATTTTGCCTTATGGAAGAATAGGAGTTTTGACCCAAATTGAAAAATTTGGCGGGAAAAATTGTCTCGAAAAAACTCAGCCATCGTTGAAGAATACTCTGAGAGAGAATATATTCAAATTTGAAAACAATTGAGCGTAAAATTTTCGAGATATTATAAACGAAAGATAAATTTATGCATCGTATCTCGTTCTTCCTTGTAACATTCTCGTGTCGCCCTTGCGCACAGTTGTGTCGCCCCCTCGCGCTGGACATTCGCTCGCCCATCCCCACCACGCCCTCTTGCTGCCAGTTCTTTAATTCATTTCTCACAAATAAATGCCAAGAACTTTCCATAAACGATAGTATCGCAAATAATGACGTCAACACAATCAATGATTAATTCTACGCAAAGATATTTATCTCGAGACCCATTTTATCTATCTCTCAATATTTAAATTATGAGCCATCGATTATCATCATTTAAAGCCCACAGGCCCTTTTTTCTCATGTTCGGCCCTGCAAGAAAATCTCTCTCGAACTAACCTCACTCGGTGAAACGTCACTCGTTTTTTTCCTCAGCTCCAAAATATGCCGCTTGTAATCTTATAGAACTTTAAACATTATACATGATAGAGAAAAACGAGTCATATGAGAATTAACAGTAGAAGCCTCGGAAACAACTCGAGCGAGTCATCAAAGTGCAGCCAGCAGGCGTCGCGAGCGACAACGCCGCTGTTTTTTTTTTTTTTTTTTCGAGACTGTTGTGTAGCGTGGTCGTTGTGCCGACACCCGTGTCACACACAGCTCTTGTGTGGCAGTCAGAGCGCAACAGCGCCGCGGGGGGTGCTATCGTGGTCTCGTAGTCGTGGTCATCATCGTCGTTCCTCAGTATTACTAATAACGTCCCTGTTGGATTTTTTATCAGAGAAATACACGACACTCATATCCAGAAATCCGCCCCGTTCTTTTCTCTCTCTTTTGCCACCTCGCGCAGTGGCAACGTAACCCTCGCGTGTGCTCTCTCCCTCTTGCTGGCCATTCATTCTTCATGAACGTTATTGTCTCGGAACGAGTGTGAAAAAAAAAACGTGGATATATAGAGCAGAGTTCTGCTTCGTGTCTCATATTGGTAAGTAATGACGATTACGTTAAATTTTAATTAACTCGCGAGTTTCGTGCAATAAAAATACTATAAATGTGAAAAATATATTTTCGTATTTTACCAACTTTGCTAAATTGTTATATATCGACGTGTAAGGAGACAAAAGATCTCAATCAATATTTTATACGAACTTTTTAATGCCTGTTAAAGTGGAGTTTTTTATGTACCGGAAGTTGACTAACTTTTTCATTGAATTAACAAAAACGTCAGGTATATAAGATATATAGACCCTCCCACTGTGTGATATCATAGTTGTTCTCTTGTCTCTTTCGAGTTTACATATCGTCATCATTATAAATTCATTAACACCTCGTGACCTCGACAAAGTCACATCATCGTGTCACTTTTTCTTTCTTTTTTATTCACAAAGCTCTGCTAGTTAAGTACTTTGAGGTGGTATCACAGGTTAAATGTAGTTTTGTCGCGAGGGCATGGTGAATGGTGTCGATAGACGAGCGGAAGTGCGACGAGGGAGGGAGGAAATGAGCGAGAGGCGCTGCAGTCGCGCACAAGATACAAGAAGAGTATGAGTGCGAGAGAGACGACAGGCTTAAATTCTTATTTTATTCATAATAGCTTAAAAATTGTCCTATCAATCTTGTTTTTTAATTACAATTGATTTTTCATCAGTTTATTCTCTTACGATGGGTGAATTTTTTAAATATGTGTTTTCCCGCCAAATATTCAAAATTCATTTTATATGCGCGACATGCAACAATTTCTTCATGAGGCAAATAATTCAACTTACAAAATTGAATATTTCAAGTACGAGAATGGTCAAACTTCAAAAATGTCTTAATTGATAATGAAAATTCTTTTGATTGAGATAAAAAAGAATATATTTTTTATGGGAAAATGCTTTGAAAATGAACGCCAATCGCCCTTGGATTACATTCTTTTATTTTCAATGCTTTCATTTTTGCAGATCTCGTATTCGATATTAATCCACCCTGTTACAGCTTTTAATGGAATTAATAATTTACTTAATAGAATTACTAATTTGCTCTAATTAACTCGAGATGTCAAAATTTATCAATTTACACGCGAGATGTCTTTTTTTCAATATTGATTTTATTCAATTTTTTATTTGAAACCTCGAGGTCTCTCTCGCTCCACTGTGAGCGCCATTAATGCCATCTCTCTCGCACGTGCCTCTATTTCATTCGATTAGAATTTTTTTTAAGTAATAATTGATGAGTGTAGCAGCGGAAAAAGGCCATAAAGCATCATATTATTATTATTTTATTGAACTCTTTCGATTTAAATTTGAATGAAAGAATAATATTTTGCTGCTATTTATATTTTGAAAATTGTAATTTTTTGTCAAATTCGAACGATTAAAATTTTTGAAAATAATAATAATATTACACTTTGATTTTTTAAAAATAATAATTGATGAGTATAGCAGCGAAAAAAGTGTATAGAACATTATTATTATTTTATTGAATTCTTTCGATTTAAATTTTTGAAAATAAAAATAATATTTTGCAGTTTGAAAATTGTAATTTTGTCGAATTCGAACGATTAAAATTTTTGAAAATAATAATAATATTTTGCAGTTTGAAAATTGTAATTTTGTCGAATTCGAACGATTTAAATTTTTGAAAATAATAATAATATTTTGCAGTTTGAAAATTGTAATTTTGTCGAATTCGAACGATTTAAATTTTTGAAAATAAAAATAATATTTTGCAGTTTGAAAATTGTAATTTTGTCGAATTCGAACGATTAAAATTTTTGAAAATAATAATAATATTATACAGTTTGAAAATTGTAATTTTATCGAATTCGGAGGATTAAAATTTTTGAAAATAATAATAATATTATACAGTTTGAAAATTCGAATTATTTAAATGAAAAAAAATGTCTCATGGAATTTTGTTTTGTTTTTTTTCATTCACAGCCTGTAAAATAAAAAGCCGTAAAAATGTTTACGTGGCTATCGCGAGAGGACAAGGATAAGCAAGATCTCTTCGATACCGTCTCAGACGGTTTGATAAAAATTTACAAACAAAAACTTTTGCCACTCGAGCAACACTATCAGTTCCATGACTTTCATTCGCCCCAGCTGGACGATCCGGATTTTGATGCAAAACCGATGATTTTGCTCGTCGGTCAATATTCAACGGGAAAAACGACATTCATCAAATATCTTCTCGAGAGAGATTTTCCTGGGATAAGAATCGGTCCAGAGCCCACGACGGATCGTTTCATAGCTGTGATGTACGATCAAAAAGAGGGGGTGATACCCGGAAATGCGTTGGTCGTTGATCCTGGCAAGCAATTTAGGCCGCTGTCAAAATTTGGCAACGCATTTCTGAATCGTCTTCAATGTTCGCTTGTAGCATCGCCAGTTCTCAAGGGCATTTCCATCGTCGATACACCAGGAATTTTATCCGGCGAGAAGCAAAGAGTGAGAAAAAAATTTTTTAAGAATTTTTTTATATTTTCATTTTAATTTGTCAATTTTTTTTTTTCACCAATCGCTGATCGTAAATATTTTACAGGTTGACAGAGGCTACGATTTCACAGGAGTTCTCGAATGGTTCGCCGAGCGAGTGGACAGAATAATATTGCTCTTCGATGCTCACAAACTCGACATTTCCGATGAATTTAGAAGATCGATCGAGGCGCTGCGCGGCCATGATGACAAAATACGAATAGTACTGAACAAAGCTGACATGATCGACCATCAACAATTAATGAGAGTTTATGGAGCTCTCATGTGGTCACTTGGCAAAGTTTTGCAAACACCCGAAGTCGCCAGAGTTTATATTGGATCATTTTGGGATCAGCCGCTTCGTTATGACGTCAACAGAAGACTCTTCGAGGCTGAAGAGCAAGATTTGTTCAAGGACATGCAATCATTGCCGAAAAATGCTACAGTGAGAAAATTAAACGATCTTATAAAACGAGCACGATTGGCCAAGGTAAATTTGAATTTTTTTTCTTCTTTTTTTTTTTCTAACTAATTTTGTTATCAATTTTTTGTCAATTAATTATTTAATTTCAGGTTCACGCGTACATAATAAGCGCCCTGAGAAAAGACATGCCAACCGTATTCGGCAAGGAGGCTAAGAAAAAAGAGCTCATTAAAAATTTGGGACAAATTTACGATCAAATACAACGAGAGCAACAAATATCACCTGGTGATTTTCCCGATCTCAAAAAAATGCAGGAAAATTTGGCCAATCATGATTTTACGAAATTTAATCCATTGAAACCGAGACTTTTGGAAGTCGTCGATAAAATGCTTGCCGAGGATATTGCGAGATTGATGGCTATGATTCCTCAGGAGGAAATTACGACGACCATCGAGCCGTTCATCAAGGGTACAGTCCAAGAATCAGCTACTTTTTTCCTCCAATCTTCTACAGAATTGATATTATTGTTGGAAAATGTTCGGGGGTGCCATTAAAAAATTATTATCGATCATTAAAAAATTTCAAGAATTCAATTTCAAAAATTTAACAATTTACTCGCTGAAAATTATGTTTAAAAAAAAAATGGCGTTTTTTACAGGAGGAGCTTTCGAGGGTGTGGAAGATCAAGTCAGTCCGTTTGGTTATAAAAGAGGGGAGGGCGTCGATGCGGGTGCTGGTGAGCCCGAATGGATCGTCAATAAAGAAAGATACAAGTACGACACGATGTTTGACGCACTTGGACCTTCGGACGGAAAAATTACGGGTGCCGGTAAGTTTGTATTATTTATTTAATTATTTATTTATCGAAAATTGACAAAATTTCGAATTTTCGATCCTCCAGCAATTTTTTTTTTTTTAACAATTTGACACTTTTGCAGCTGCCAAATCTGAAATGGTCAAGTCCAAATTGCCAAACAGCGTGCTCGGTAAAATTTGGAAATTATCCGACATCGATAAGGATGGCCTGCTCGATGCTGATGAATTTGCCCTGGCGATGCATTTGATAAACGTTAAATTGGAAGGTTACGATTTGCCTGCGGAACTCCCGGATCACTTAATACCACCATCGAAGCGAGACATATGAACTTAACAATTAGAATTTATTCGCTTTTGAGCGATAATTTGTTTTTCTTTTTTTTTTTTTTTATTGTTCTCGAAAAATATCGAGATTTTTCACCGTTGAGAAAATGGCGTTTGATCGCTATAAACTAGACCGATCGAACAATGGAAGGAAAAAAAAATTATTTGCACCCAACATCACGCATAACCGTAGGATAATAATTTATTTATTAAATGAGAATTTATTATTCATGAATAAAATCTACAAATTTGATTTTTTTAATGCAAAAAGGGCAATTTCCTTATTTGTATTCTGCCATGACGATGTGGCGATCGAAGATTTATCGTGTAGATTTTATTCAATTATATCGATGTGTAAATAAGACGAAGCATCGTGTACAGCTTTTAAGAATGTCAAATATATATATATATATATTTTTTTTTCTCTCGTTTTTCATTTCAAATTGTGCATCGGTCTAAATTGTCTTTTGTCTAAAAATTGCAGCATTTTGGAATTGAACACAAATTTGCACATTAAGAATTGTTAAATTTATAATTTACGTCTCTTTTTTTTTTTTCAAATTACAATTTTTTTTAAATTCTCGCGTCTCATTCACTATTATTATTATTTGAGACTTTGAATAGTGCGATTTATATTTACAGTTTACATCATTCCCATTGTTACTCGTTATAAGTCATAATTTTTGTACGAAATTATAGATAGAAAAATGGAAGACGAACGGGTCCGTTTGGGCCCGTCCCTAATGAGAAGAAAAAAAAGTATTTTTGAAAAATACTTTTGGATTTAAGACGAGGGCTAGAACTGCATAATCAATCACTCAAAAATTTAGTAAAAAGAATAAATGTTTATTTATTTGTCGATTATCAACTAACTCATCAAATAATTATCCGTCATTTGTCAAATGATTTTGATAGCACCAATTTCTAACAGCCTTCGTACAGCGCAATTATATGTGATATATGAATATATATTTATATTAAAAAAAAAAACGCTCGTTTTGTTTTTGTTTTTTTTTTAAGAGCAATAAAACACAATTTGACGAGATGCTTTGAAAAATGTGTTTGTAAAATTAATCGCGACTACGAAAAAATACGCATGTCGTGTGTGAAAATAATCGACGAATCATCCTCTTCGACTGTTAGGATTTTTTAAAGATTTTCTAAAAATTCACAAATTTTTCTAACGTAACGAAAATATTCCAAACTCAGACCAAAATGTTTTTTAATTCGATTCTTTCCTACGTCGAGAGATCAAAAAATCCTATCAATTTTTTTTTTTCGATCGTTGAGTAATAACGAAATTCCTTAAGTGGATCAACAGAAGTACTGAAACGAGATGTGCGTGTGTGTGTGTGTATGCTGATGATCCTTTGCCAATCATTAATTATTTTAATACGATATGCAGTCAAGCGATGAGGCCCTGAAAAAAGTCCCACAGGCGCAACGAATAATTTTGATCACTTGTAAATTGTAAATGATTTTTTAAGAACAAAAATATTTAAGCTTTCATAATATATATATATATATATATATATGTATATATTTATATATTATATATATATATATATGTATATATATATATATATGTATATATATATCTTCACCCATGTGTACGATGAAAAAAAAAAAAAATTATCAAATAAATTATGTATTTTGCGAGTAAGAATAATTTTTATCCAGCATTTTATTCAGCGAGTCGAAACTTTTTCGGGACAAATTTTTGGAAATGTGTTGAAAAAAATTAGTACGATAATTTGAGAATGAATAAATGCAATTTCTCATATAAGACATACAAAAGTATATAAACGGTACAGTTTGCCAATTTTTTTTCCTTATTCTATACGATGATAATATTCACTGGAGATTCTGTTTTTTATTTTATTTTATTCTAAATTGTTTCGATGCAAAATGAACGATATCACAATTATCGAGATATTTTCGTATATCCTCAAAGTCACAGAACTATTGCCAAATGTGTTTCAATTGTTCAAAGTTCTCACGTCCATTTTAACCCTTTCCGTACAAATACCCTTTTTCGTGCGAGTCTTTCGTGTCTGGTCGATTCAATTATTGATTATTATTCGATAATTAAATGATACTGAACTTAATTTTTTTTCCAGAATTAAGTGAAGCCATTTATTCTACAAAGTTCAAAGTTCAAACAGGGTCAAAAGTCGTCAAACTCGAAGATCCCGCATTTGTATGGGTCAGGTGGCGGTTTTCACATGGTACGAAAAGGGTTAACCGGAGATGAAAATTATCGCGATAGACGAAAATTTTATTTACAAATCGGAATTTCTATAACGTATAAAATTTTATTTCTAAGCACCTAAGAGACCATTTTGTTAGAGCTCGTCATGACTCGATGGAATTTTTAAATATTCCAATACTTCACGCTCGATCTGTTCGGCTTTCATTGCTGATATTCGTTCACCACCGTGAATTGTTCTACTGCTTTTCTTTGCGGTGTAAATAATTAATGTAGGATAAGCTCGTACACCGGCCCGGGAACACTCTTGCCTGTATACGTCACAATTGAGACGTCCTAGACGCGCTTTGCCTTCCAAGAGCTTCGTTAAAAAAAAAAACCAAAAAAAATTACATAAAATCGTCGATTTGGCCAGTATAAAAAAAATTGAAAAAAATTGAATAAAAATTCAATACTTTACCTGAGCGGCAATAACAAAATGGGGCTCCAAAGTTTGACAATGGCTACACCATGGAGCGTAATAATCAACGAGCCAAATATCGTTGCTCGCTAAAACTTTTCTCTTCAAAGACGCTTCGTCCAAATCTTTTACCCTGATTGGCAAAAATTGTGTAATCCATTTTGACAATGATAGAGAATCTCTCGGCCCATTGTACATTCTGTTGATAAAGTTTAAATTATTTTATTATTTTTGCAACTTTTTAATTCATCGAATATAATATATAATATAATATATAATATAATATATAATATAATATATAATATAATATATAATATAATATATAATATAATATATAATATAATATATAATATAATATATAATATAATATATAATATAATATATAATATAATATATAATATAATATATAATTTTTTGTTTTTTTTTCCATTTAAAAAAAAAATAACTCACGCTACTTTATTGAGGCCTTCGCTGCCAAATGGATACAATCTGATGGTTGGGTAATTTCTCACCCCCTGAGATCCGCAAAGCCATGATTGAGCCTCGCAATCGATACTGGCGATTTTAATATTCGGCAAAGCGCGAAAAAGCTTTGCAACTGCAGACCATTCTGGGGCGAGCTGTTGACATGGACCACACCATGGGGCAAAATAATCAACTGCCCATAAAACTTTGGATTCTTTTTCTCCGATTTTCTCATCAAAATCTTCCGAGGTCAGATGGATAACTGAAATTTTAAATATGTAAGAATTATTTTTGTTTTTTTCAAATTTTTATAATCGATTCTCACCTGTTGGATTTATAGCTTCTCTGATAAATTGCACAACATTTGCAGCTGTTTTTTGGGTGGTAAATTGCATTGTCGTGCTCCCATTAATCAACATTGCCGTTGGATAAGAGCGTATGTTGTACTGTCGACAAATTTCCGAGTGTACGGTACAATCGACAGTGCCAAAATGCACAACGGATTTTTCAAATTCGAGAGAAGCCTTTCGAACTTCCGGCAAAAATTGAATGCAAGGCGGACACCAAGGAGCGTACCAATCGACGAACCACGCTTCGTTGCCTAATTTTTCATATTTTTACAATTATTGTCGTTCGATACAGTCTGGGGTGGAGGTACAATTTTTTTTTTTTTTTTGCTATTTTCAGTATAATTTATTTCGTTAATTTTTTTATTGAGAAATTTGACAATCGGTATTTTTTTGCCGTTTGATTGGATTTTAAGTTTTACTTTCCCCCTAATCGTAAGAAAGTTCCAAAATTCACGACAGAATTTTCAAATTCGAGAAAAGAATTTCGAACTTCTATTGAGTTAATATGGAGGTCAAAAATAGCAAAAAAAAATGGTACATTTACCCTAAGCAGTCAATAAGCAGAATAATTTAATATTTTATTTATGACATTCGTTTACTTTACCATTTTGTCTCTTCAAAATTGATAAAATCTTCTCCGCCGATAACGCCCATACATTTTTAGCTTTCACACTATTTTCGGCAAATTTTGCGATATCGTTGATCGTGTCTTTGCCGTGACTGAGCTCAAAAGCTCCACCAGGCTTGACAACACCCCACATTGGATAACGATTGACGTTCAAGCTCGTGCACAATTTTGGATATTTTCCACAATTAACTTTTCCTGAATAAATTGGGGTGACAATTTTTTTTTTAGTATTACCGATAGAGGAGATTTTCCCCATAAAAAATGCGTCAATTAATATCAAAGATCAAAGAAGAAAAAATTTGGTCAAAGAATCTTTGATACATTAAATATATTTTCGATAAATAAATCGACGAAAATTTCTTTATGTTCGATAAATAAATCGACGAAAATTTCTTTATTTTCGATAAATAAATCGACGATAATTATCTGCAAAAATAAAAGTTACCCAAATTTATGTCGTGTATTATACTGGGCAGTCGTTTTAATTGAAGATCCAGCTCTGTCGCGTGACCGATGTAGAAACACAAAAGCCAGCCATCGTCAATTTCTGTCTCGAGATTTCGTCTTATCGTCTATTTTTTTCGAATATAAATAAATTAATAAATGACTATATAAAAATTTTGTCGTATCAAAGAGGCTGTATGAATTTTTTTTTACACACCTCGAATTCATCCGAGCTAAGATCCTGTGGCTCGGGCAATTGTTCTAAAATTTGTTGAACCAAAAAATCGGCTTCCGCCATATCGTCAAAAATTACGAGTTTCCAAAGATCGTCGCTCTTTCGTGGTACATAAACAGCTCCAGTATCGTGTGAAATTAAATTATCGCATGTATCATCCTCGCACTCGTAAATTCCAACGTTTATAACTTTGTCCTAAAATTCAATAAAAAAAAATAAATTACAAAACAAAAAAAGATAATTCGTAATTTTTTCTTCCAAATAATTGAATTTAAATGTATTACAAAAATTGCTGAAATTTTTAGACGCTCGTCGGAGGTTAAACAATGACGACCAGGACCACAAGTGAAAATTAGAGTTGGTCGATCGCTGCTCGTCCCTTTGATAAATTTAATCCATTCGGATTTTGTTATTTCATCGATATTGACATCGAGACGATCGAGCAAAAAGCGCGTTATGTCTTTTTGGGTCTTTTCGCCCATATATCTGATGCCATGTTGTGAATTCTGTAAAATTAAAAGTGACTCGATAGAAGTTCGATTTTTTTTTTGTTTCTATATTTTAGTTAATAAATTTTTGTTTCTTTTTTTTCCCCGAACCTTTGGATAATGGAGCAGAGTCGGATAAGATTGAATGCCTAATTGATGGCAAAGCTGCCAATCGTCTTCGCAATTAACGGCACCGATTCTAACAACGCCCTCGAGATCTTTGGCCACATTTCGCCAATCTGGTGCCAAATGATGGCAATGACTGCACATTGGCGAGTAAAAATTTATCAGCCACATTTTTTCCGAATTAACGACACTGTCGTCTGTGAGAAAACAAAAAAAAAAAAACGATAAATCAGAATATTTAGATTAATTTCGATGAAAAAAAATAAATTATTCAACAGAATGATTTTTATTTAAAAAAAAAAAATTCATACTCACGATAATCATTTCTATTTAAGGTCACAACCTGAGGATCATCGTCGTAAATACCAAAATTATCTCGGTAATAATTCCACGAATGATAATTTTGTTGCTTGTTGGCACCATTCAGGCCTTCCTCTCCATAAAGATCGTATTTTTTTCTTACATCGGGATCTTTCAATACTTCGTAAGCGGTTGTGTATTTAATGAATATTTCATGGGCAGCCGGATCATCCTGAAAGATCGATAGATCGATAAATCGGTAATTCGATTAATCGATAATTCAATTAATCGATAATTCGATTAATCGATAATTCTATAATGGAGGAAAAAATAATAATTTTACATTGTTCTTATCAGGATGATGAGTGACTGCGAGTTTTTTAAAAGCTTGACGAATTTGCTTCTGAGTAGCATCACGTTTTACTCCCAACAATTCATAATAATCGTCTGCCAGCGATACAGAAAGTACCAGCAAAAATAATGCAATTTTGGTGTACCTGGAAAAGAAAAATAATTATAATTAATTAATAAACAAATACAAATTTAGATAAAAATTCCATAGAAGGATCCTTCATCAATGGGGTCACTTTCTTGACCTCAAAAATTTGTTTTTCTTTATTTAAAAAAATTTGACCGAAGAAAAGTTTCGATAATTTTTTTCACTATTTTTTACATGCAGCTATTGAGAAAATATAAATATTTCTATCAAATAATTGTTCAAATGCAATAGTAAAAAGAATAAATTTTTTTCAAATTTGAGAAAAAGGAAAAAATTTGTTGAAAAATTTTGAGCATGACATTTTTCATTTTTTTGTCCCTTTTCTGTTAAAAGAAAGTCGCAAATTATGAGGAAAATTCGGTCAACTTGGAAAAGTTGCCTAAAATTCATAGGGAATCCATTATTGATAAAAAAAATTATTTATTTGAATTGTTTACTCACATTTTTAAAATCAATTCTGATCAATTCGAGCACTGTAAAAATAAAGACACTTAAAATTAACGTTAAAAAATAAAAACATTTATATTTTCTAAATGAATTCGGTGGTAATTTTACAGCATCCTGTCGAGTAAGTTACAGTGTTAGCTAGGCTCTATATATATATATATAGTCTCATGACTCCCACTCTTCGGGACTCTATTTCATATCTCCTATTTTGGCCTCAAACCTTCTATCCCGTAGAAAATCTCTGCCCACTTGTTTGCTCGATTACTGTATTTCATACAAATAACTCCCAACGCTGAACTTTATTCCTTGTATTTCCGGTTTACAATGGAATGACTGTAATTAAAAGTCAATCTCGAACTTTAAATTAATCGGATTTTCATCCTTTACCCGGCAACAGACATTTACATACTACTGCACATTGATTATTCCCCGTGATAAAAGTGAGAACTGAAGAGAGTCAGCCCATTTTATGTATCCCCCCGGAAATACGACCAAATTACTTTTCCTAAGCTAAAAATAAGAACATTCCTCCATTACCGACTGTAGGTAAAACAGTTACGCTCCCAGCGCTCATCGCGTCATAATACAAATCCATTCCAAACTCATCAGTAGTATGACAAGCGGCTTTTGATTGTTGAATTATTCTGTAAAGTTTCTTTTGATATTCGATTATCCGCAATGGACGTTTTTGGAGGATACGAAGAACCGACCTCAAGAGCATTTTGGGGATCGGAGGATCTCGAGGAAGATTCAACGAATGTTCCGTAAGCTCAGAATAAAAACATAACCTGCTGTTCGATTTTTGCTATTTTTTAGTCTTATTCTAATTCATATTTATTTTTATTGCAGAACATTCAGTCTGGAATGGTTGACAGAATCGCCAAATTCGGTAAAAATGCTCGTTGTTGTGGCTGGAAAAATAGTGACTGGCAAGTATACAAATATTTTTCAATGAAACTGCGAATTGTCAGCTTCACGGACTGCGGAAAATTTCGCGATTGACCGCTGCGATCCTAGCGGCGACAGCCAGAAGCTTCACTCGCCCACAACAAAGTCAATTTTTTGTACAAAATCGAGTCAAAATCCAAATTCACATTGAGTCAGCTGTTCGAGCCTCTCAAGACTATTCCTAAAAATAATTAATATAATATTTTAATTATTCAGCATCAAATGCACCAAAGTGTACCTAGCAAAAATTCATCGCCCTCACATAGAACCATTTCCGGTAAAAAAAAAAGTAACTAATTTAGTATTAATCTCTTACAAAAAATATTCGTCTATTTTGTGAGTATGTGAAGCTGCCGATTCTCGCCACTAGGATCGTGACGATCGATTGTCACAATTTTCATCACATTTTTCCATCATTGCAGATATTATAGAAAAATCGATCACTCGCAGTGCTGAGAGAATTTGCACTATAAATAGTACAGCAGAGTTCAATGTCGCAGCCATTTACAAACTGAGCACCGATGTGTACATTTGCATGGTCACCTCATCCGTAGATGTAACATCAGCTGGAAAGCTCATAGAGACAGTCAGTACCAATATTTTTTTTTTTTTCCCATAAACTTGAGATCGATAAATATGAAAAAAAAAATATATATAGAAAAAATTCGATCAATATTACAGATCTCAGAAATAATATCAAAATCGGTAAAAATTCTTGTCTTTACCGATGAAAATATGTCACGCTTGAATGGATCGGATCGAAACATTAATAGCCCAACATTGTGGCGATCTCTGAGTACCAAAAAGGGTAGAGAGGAAAAATTGAGTTCAATTCCTACATTGAAACATCCAAATTTCGTTGTGGGTGTCGCTGCTGGAGGTAAATTGCCAAAAATAATTTTTTGTTGCTGTTTTAAATCACAATAATAATAATAATAATAATTTGTCTCCACAGTTATGGGATATGCAGAAATGATGGATTTACCAGCTGCCCTCTACATTCTGTATGTCGCCGACGACGCTTACGATGCTGAAACGTCAGAGCCAGTGCTGAAACTTTTTACAGAGGTGACCAATTGTCCTTTGCCTAAAATAGACTCGAGCTCAAAAACCTTCAACAGCAATAAACTAAAATTATATATCTAAAGCAATGTGAGACCCCTTTTTGGCCATTACCCCCACCCTAAATCTTCGATCCTAATAAATATCGAATATTTTCTCGAGATTTTGAGAGAAAACGCAAAGGTTTAGCCTGAAATTGATAATTTAACGTGGTAAATATTTTTTTTTTCGCGAAAATCCGCGAACGGTTTGGCTTTTTAAGAGGCTGCGCGATAGTCGTGCGAGGGAAAAATGGTAAAAAAGTCGATAAAAATGAATACAAATAGCGAATGAGTACAAATAGCGTGTATTTCTTGAGCAGAGTACACGCTTTAAGGCTGTGTCGGGTAATAAGGTCGTTGGGTCATCGTTGGTGGCGCAGGATTTGCCGGAGGAAAATATGTCGCAGTAGCTTGATAGCCATAAGGCTGAAAAGGTTGTCCAGATGTTGGGGTCGGTGGATTCGATCTTATCGAGCCCGATGAGCCCAAATGACGCATCGCCGAGACAATATGATTAATTGTGTTGACCGGTGGAGGCGGCACGGAAATATTTGTCGGAGGAAAAACCGCCGGATAATTAGCCGTTGTCGGTGTAAAATTTGGCGGATACGGTGGAAAGTGTGCCGGAATTTCGAGAGGCTTAACAGGCTCGACAGTTTCAACGGTTGGACATCCGTTCGCTGAGACTGGCTCGATTTTTGGAACTTTGCTCGGTATTGCCGCTGCAATGTAACATTTTTCACTAATTTATTTCTCATCAAAATTACAATAACCTTTTTTTTTTTCTTCTTTTTTCGTGAAATTAAAAAAAAAAAAAAAAACTAACCATTTGGCGTGCTAGAAGCCGATTCTATCGTCGGTGGCACGATAATTCGTTCTCTTGATGCCTCGCTCGATGGGATTAACGGTGGAGACTCGGGAGGCTTAACATTGTTGGCCTGAGAATAAAGATCCAACACTTGATGGCAAATATCTGAAAAAAAGAAATGAAATGAAAAAATTAACAAATTTTGGGAAAAAATCAAATTTTGTGGTCAAAATTTATAGAATATTTCTCACCCTCTAGAAGATCCATCGTGACATCCTCAACAAACATGTCCCACCAACGCAAATGTTTCGGTTGTCTGCCATTCCAATCGACTACCTCAAATTTACTCAATTTTCCGGCAAGGTACATCAGAGCCACTGCTATTATTTCCGGTTCCCATTGGAGTGACAAAGTTGTGCACAAGCTGGAAAAAAATAAAAAATATTGGAAAAATATTTTTTTTTTAATCATTTTTTTTCCTTTTAGTTATTTCTTCTGGATTTAATTAATTTATTACTCACCTATCGTTTACAAAGGTCCATGCCATTTGTACCATTTTTTGCAATTTACTTTTGTCACCTGCACAAAATTTCTCAAGTTATGAATTTTCTTTTTTTTTTCATTCAAAGGTCAAATTTTTTTCACTGACCTTTCAAACATTTTGCATATTTTAATAGATAACTGTAAGGATGCTCAACTTGTAGGTCAAACTTAATTGTTTGCAACAATATTCTCTCCAGTGTCATAACTTCTTCCTAAAAAACAAAAAAAATCTCTCAAGTTTCGTTTATATATTTTTTTTCAATACGAAATTTGACAAAAATTTCACACCTTGGGATCTTCTCCAAAAGTTGTAAATTTTTGATAGGTCAGCAGTGTTTTTGCAGTTTTTATTATGTCCTTGCACTTCTTTGGGGTCTCTTCGACCTTGCCAGCTAGAAATAAACAGCAACAGGCCGTCACCTGTAAAAAAAAATTGAGCGGTAAAAAATTGCATCAATTGGAAATTTAGTACGAGAATTTCTGCCCATTAAAATTAAATAAAACTCATCAAAATTCGATTTTAATCGAATTTTCCAGGCATTAAAAAATTACATCAGTCCCAATAAATTTCTGTTAAATTTTTGTTGTCCTGATCGATTTTAATAGAATTTTTCAAACAGGATCGAATAAAATGAATTTTCACACTCACATATCTGGGAAAATTTTTGAACGAGTGAAACATGTAAAATCTGTGAAAATAAACAACGCCAGTTGCCATTGTATTGCAGCCGAGATCCATTTGTGTGCCGGTGTCGATGATAAAACGAGCGCCTTCTTTTCGATAACGACACTCCGTGTCATAGTCAATACCATCTTGTATCGATGGAGTACTCCTCAGTTCCTTTTTCTCATAATACCAGCATGGCATTTTTTATGTTTTTTTTCCTCCCCTACTATAGTTCGAAGTTGACAAATATTTTTTTTAAATCGTTATATTGAAAAATTTTCACGTTGAGGACAAATTCGACACCGGAGACTTTTCGGCAGAGTATAAAATTATTTAAACTAATCGCGAAATAGAAAAATATCACATAGTTTCTATGTAATATTTCGCAGTGTTGAGTGTTTTTTGAGGTTAGGTTCATTTGGCCTTAAAAGCTATTTCTTCATTGATATTATCCGCGATATATCCATCATTTGTCTGGCATCATTATAAATAAACTGGAGATATTCGTAAAAGTTAATATTCGTTTGATTCTTCACGATTTAAAAGCTTATCACAACTCACAACATCAGTTAAAACCACATCAGTCAATCAAGTTGAACAAACGAGTTGTCAACTAATCAACAAAAATTGGACATAATCATATAAAGCTCCGTTTTCAATTTTACGAAAAAAAGGCCGGCATGCATCGCGAGTAAAATTGGACAAATTTGTGATTTTGAGGTTATGAATATGACTAGAGTATTGCTGGGAAAAAATAACGAGAGAGGGCGTTCCGGAAATGCTTCCCCTCCACATATGATTTTACACACACACACAAACGGCGCCGGTAAAAACTAGCTCGTTCATTGCGCACGCCGGACCTCTCCACGAGATTTCATTCACCGGTCCAAGAGAGATAAAATTTAACTTGATCGTAATAAAGTTTGAGCCGCGTTACGCAGTTTTCCAGACGAGAGATATTCGTGAAGATTTCGAGTAAGTGAGAAACAATATTAAAGCATGATTATTAAAAAAAAAGCAGCTCCCGGCTCGAGTCTCGCGATGTTTACGAGATCTAGTTTTTTTTTTTCTTTTTTTGGTTCTTTTTGGTAGTTTTACGATAGTGGGTTAAAATTTGCGCGATGGTAGGGGAGAAATTTTTTGGTTGGGGAAAGATGACGCACGGTTCTCGGAGAAGTGACCAGTGAGGCCGCGACAGTCGCGCGTTTGTTGCGCCCGGCTCCATCGGAATTGCCAATAGGAGCCGTGGTAACGACGCCATTATCACGGAAATCGTGGCACGCCCTACGACTTCCTCCATTGTCCTTCTTTCCGGGATACTCTGCGTGGAAGGATGGCTCAGAACAATTATTTCGGGTTTACACACGGTGGAACGCAATATGGGTACGAAATTGCTTCAATATCATATTTATTAAATATTTATTGTTAAGCACGCAATTTAAACATGCTTGTGAGCTAGCATCAAAGTCATTAACGGTCGGTTTTTTTTTTTAATTTTCTCGAACGACACGCGAATGGTTAGCCGGCTTGGCGGCCATTACTCGCGATTAAATTCCCAAGCGTTTTCCTCAGCGTCTCGAGATCATTTAGTCATCGACTGTAGTGAATATTTTTCTTTTTTACTTTACGAACTTATTCATCTATTTTTTTTCATCAAATTTTTCATCGTGTCGCTGGATTTATTTTATTTAAAATTTTGCCAAATCCCTCAGTTTTGCATCGATTTTTTTTTTTTTTTTTTTTTTTTTTTTTTTTTTTTTTTTTTTTCTTCGAGATATTTAGGCACGAGGAAAATATTTCGAAATTTTTTTTACGCTATTGGAGGTTATTCGATGAAATAAATTTATCGGGAAAATCATTTTTTTTTTTTAATTGAAATACAGCAAAGTTTTGCATTTGTGGGTGAACATGAGAAATTTGTTTTTTTTTTTTTTTATGTTGGTATTGCGAGCACATGTTTTTGCTCGATCGATTATTCGATGAGCTGCCTGAGATTTTTCGTCATCTAAACTTTTTTTCATTTATTTATTTATTTATTTATTTATTTATTTATTGCCATTAAAAATATTTCACGTGCACGAAATTTCATGAAAATATTCAAAATTTAGCCAAATTTCTGGGGTCAAATTATAAATTTATATTTCACAATAATTGAAAAATTTTGAGACAAAATTTATTATTTTTAAGGTGATTTGAAACCTCCAGACAAGTTTTACCTCTCAAAAAATATTATCTTGACCATTTGGAATCCTAAAATGCCATGGGCAAGCTTTTCTGACCTTTTTTTTTTGTTTACCTAAAAATTAACTTTTTAACCATTTTTTTATTTTTTAAATCCACAATTTCTTGCTAGGTGCTAAAGTAAAATATCGAAAAAAAGTTTTCTAGCAAATTGAAATTTGCTGTAAATCGAGAGCAATTGTGTCTTTTTTATAAAAAAAAAATTTATCATTATTTATGAATTTTATATTTCATGAAATTTGAAATTTTTCGACAAAAAAGTTTTTTCTCGACGATTCGCAATTTTTTTAGTCAATCAGACAAAATTTTCTACACTGATAAACTATCTAATGAAAATGTTTGATAATTTGGCAAAAATCGATAAAAAGATTAAAATTTAATGGAAATTTTTAATTAAAAAAAAAATGTTCGAACCCTAAATATTGAATTAACTATGAGACATTGACATGAAATTTGATTAAAAATTTAAGTTCTATTTAAGGATAGTTTACACTAGATTTAGCAAAATATTGACAAAATTTACTCCAATTTTATTAAATTTTAAATTTAAATTTCAATCAAAGATGTAAATTGTTTTTTTTTTTTCCCAATTGTCTCCCATTTACAAATCTCCCTCTATGAGCAACTTAAAATTGTCAAAGCTACTTATAGAGTTTAAAATTTTTCAGTTTTAATTTTTTCTCAATTAAAAAAATTCCAAAATATCGATAACAGACAAAACCCTGCAGTATCGACAGAGATAAAAAAAAATGTTATCTAATCGAGATTATTGGCAAAGGGCAAATTCTCACAACTTTTGTTTATCTTGTGGATGAAAATTTAATTTTCCCTAAACTCTTAAAAGATCTTTGAGAAAAAAAACGAAATATAATTTTCCCCATTTTTCTGGAGTTTCAAATTTGTCAATGAAATTTCGGGGTGAAGTGAATATTGAAAAAAAAAAAAAAAAAAATGAAAAATTCAATGAAATTCATTTGAAACAGGGCAACGAGCGCAGCCGCATATCAAACGGGCCAGGCGGGATATGCAGTGACGCCAGCGGCAACAGCCGCAACATACACTCAGCGTCCGGCGACTGCCGCGGCAACGGGTTACGAGACTTATCAAGCAGCGGCTGCTGCAGCAGCAACAGGCACAACATACGCTGGTAAGTTATGAGACAATTGACAAGATTTTTTTTTTTTTTTCATTCGCATAAACTCAAAGTCAGATAATAATCATTAAACGCGATGTGAAACTTGCTCGGTCGGTAAAAAGATGTAATCCATTTTTTTTTTCCCCAAACATCCAATATTTGGAAAAAAGAAAAACGCAAATTCACCAATGCAATTTTAATATTTCGCACAAGATAACATTTTGCAATTCATAACGATTCTGCAGTTCGCGGTTCTCTTCGTTTGTCCGAAAGATCAACCGTTTAGGAGAATTTTGGTATCGCGCTCGCAATGGCTTACCAAAATCTCTTTTACCGACTGAGTAGTATCAAATCACCTCAAGACGATATGCTGCTCTGTCGATAATAAAAAATGTGCACCAAAATTCTCCTAAACGGTTGAACTTTCGGGCAAACAAAGAAACCCACGAATTGCGTGCAACGATTCTGGAGTTTGTGGCTTTCTTCGTTTGTCCGAAAGATGAACCGTTTAGCAGAATTTTGGTATCGCACTCTCAATGGTTTACCAAAATCTCATTTACCGACTGAGTAGTATCAAATCACCTCAAGACGATATGCTGCTCTGTCGATAATAAAAAATATGCACCAAAATTCTCCTAAACGCTTGATCTTTCGGACAAACAAAGATCGTACAACGATTCTGGAATTTGTCGCTTTCTTCGTTTGTCCGAAAGTTTAGGAGAATTTTTGTACCGAAGTAGAAGCAACCTTCTCGCACTCACGATAGCCAACCCAAAATCTGTTTTACCGACCGAGCAGAGTTAGACATCGTCTCAATGATTAGTAATAAATTTTGACAAATATATAAAATTTGAAATAAAATATGAAAAATATATTTTTACCGACGCCTATGGGTAGAACGTTGATCGATCCGTTATTAGGTCTTTTTTCCCCCATAGCAGCGAATCCAGGCACCGTCGCACAGACCTACGACTACGGTTACGGCAGGGCTGCTCCTGCGGCAGCTTACGACGCGACCAAGACGTATTATCAGCAGCCAGCAGCAGCTGCCGCGACTTACACGACGACCGAGACTCATTATCAGGCGGCAAAGCCAGCCTACAGCACAACGAGCGCTTACACGGGCACAGCTCGACAAGCGACAACAACTGGCCAGGCAAAAACTTATCAAGCGTCCAGCACGGCTTATCAACAATCAAATCCTACACAGAGCGCGACATACTCGACCGGTTACACGGCGCCTGCAACTCCCGCAGCAACTCCATCGGCTACGACAAATAGTAAGTTTTTTCATCATTTCCTTGTCGTACACAAATTCGTCGTATCAAGCTTAAGGCCCCCAAGCTTAAGGATGTTTCACTCTTCACATTCTCAATCAAAAGTTTCATTCTATCAGAATTTTCATACTTTGCGATACTTTTTTTTTTTTTGCGTTAATTTTTTTCATTATTATTAATTAAAATAAACGTTCGTAGGCTTTGTGACGATAAATTCAATCTAAATTCCATTCAGTCATCTTCTGACTTGGCGTAAGTTTTAATTTGCAAAAAAAAAAAAAATCTACTTTGTAATTTTTCAATTAAAAAAAAAAAAAAAATTATCGTATCGCAAAATAATAAAAATTCTCATCAGACTGAATTTTCGATAGTAAATGTATCGGTAAAGCATTCTTAATATGAAATTGAGTCTCTCATAAATACTTTAAATGAGAATTCTATTTTTTCGCAACGAATGAAATCTCGTAATCTCGTCGCGTTATAAAGAGAAAGAAAAAAAAAAAGTTCATACAAAAAGAAAAAGATAGATTAAAGAAAAGAAAAAGAAAGATTAAAGAAAAGAAAAAAGAAAGATTAAGAAAAGAAAAACAGAGTTCGAGTTTTTGTTGGAAAATTTGACTCCTCCAAAGTTTGAGGTTTCAATTTCATTTGCCCCTAGAACCGGCTGGTACAGCGTATTCCGGCTACGACGCAGCGCTTTATAGCGCTGCAACAATGTATGTAGCCCAACAGAGTGCAAACAGCAACAATTCGACTAACCAGAAGACTGGAGGTTGGCAGGGCTACGGTCGTAAGGGCTTTGGCGCGGGAGGTGGTGGTGGCGGCGGCGGCGGCGGTGGTGGTGGAGGTGGAGGAGGAGGTGGCGGTGGAGGTGGCGGAGGAGGAGGAATGAAAGCGATGAGAACAAAACAGCCGCCAAAGCCACAGCAGCTTCACTACTGCGATGTCTGTAAGATCAGCTGCGCCGGTCCACAGACGTATCGTGAGCATTTGGAGGGTCAAAAGCACAAGAAGAAGGAAGCATCGATGAAAGTTCCACAGCAGCCACCGGCACGTGGAGCGGCAAATTCATTGCGATGTGAGCTTTGCGATGTCACGTGTACCGGAAATGACGCTTACGCGGCTCACATACGTGGCACGAAGCATCAAAAAGTAGTAAAATTGCACACGAAACTAGGCAAGCCAATACCATCAGCTGATCCAACTGTCTTAAATCCAAAACCTGCCGTTGTCGCTAAACCGGCAACAGTGAAAAAGCCAGCAGTCGCAGCGACACCAAAAATTAATTTTGTTGCCTGTAAGTTTTTTGCTGATAATTTTTCTCTCTCTCTTTCGTTTTTATTCTCAATTAATTATTTTGGCTTTTTTTTTTAATTCTTCAATAGCTGGAAATTTGGGGACGGTAAATCCTGCGCAAGCGGTCGAGGTGAAACCGGAAGAACCACCGAGTGAGGAAAATCCTGTTGAAGAAACTTCCGTTGACGAGAAGGACATACAGCCAGTTGGTCAGGAATACATCGAGGAAAATAAATCCGAAGATGGAAAAATCATAAGTTTTAATTGCAAACTCTGCGAGTGCCGTTTTAATGATCCAAATGCAAAGGATATGCACATGAAGGGAAGACGTCATAGATTTGCCTATAAAAAAAAGGTCAATCCTGATTTGGTCGTTGACATGAAACCGAGTCTGAAGCAGCGTAAAATGTTGGAGGAAAAATTACGTCGTCAACAATTAAAAGAGGAATACACGCGTCGTCGGGAAGATATGAATCAATTGGGACCGATGGGCCCAATGGGACCGATTATTGACGATGAAATGATGTATTGGGAGGAGAGACGACGCTACGAGGAGGAATGCGAATATTACGAGTGGTATCGACGCTACGGACGAGGACCTGGAGCTCCGCCAATTCCCCGACCTTTTCCTGGACCTCCGCCGATGATGATGTTCCCAGGACTCCAAAGACGTCCAGACTCTTCGGATGACAAACACGTTGCCGCTCATCACTCCACCATCTATCCGAAAGAGGAAGAGCTGCAGGCAGTTCAAAAAATTGTCTCGCACACGGAAAAAGCGTTAAAATTTGTCTCTGACACGATGGCTGAAGCTAGTAAGTAATTTATTCAATTAATTATTTTCTCCATTCAGAATCTTTTCTTCGCCTCAAAATTTTCAATCAATAATTTACTCTGATAAGAATTTTCACTAATTTGCTGTACGATAATTTTTTTTTTTTTTTACGATTTATCTCGAAAACGCGCGTTTAACGCTCAAAGAATTTATTGATCAAGTGTCCTGGGAGTCGATTAAAATTGTGACGAGAAAATGTTGCGTTTTAGGCAAAAAAGCAGCTCCAGTCGTTCCAGTTGCGACTCCACCACCAGCACCAGCTGCAGTGACGCCTGCACCAGTTGCAGCAACTCCAGCGGCAACTCCAGCGGTTACAAATGCAAACGAAACTGCTGACGCAACAGCTGCGAGTGGCGACGCAACGAAGAAGGAAGAAGCTGAGAAGAAAAAGGCTGTGACGTCATCGCAGAAGGAGGACGGAAGTGACGGTAATCTCTTCTCCTTCCAAAAGGAAAAGGAAGATTCGCGTATTTTACGAGGAGTTATGCGCGTTGGTAATCTCGCCAAGGGTCTTCTTCTATCTGGTGATAATCACGTTTGTCTCGTCGTTTTGTGCGCCGAGAAACCAACCAAGTGAGTTTGGCATCCATTTTGTTTTTTTTTTTTTTTTTTTTTCTTTTACACGATAAAATTCATAAATTTCCCGACAAATTTTCTTACTTATTTCGTATAAATCGTTATTCAGGACATTGCTGAACAAAGTCGCGGAAATTTTGCCTGCTCAATTGAAAATTGTCGCGCCTGAGGACACTTACAACGTTGGAAAACATCCAGAATCTGCGGCTCTGACAGTCTCGGGAGGAACAGTGACCGTCAGCGTGACCTTGACAAGTCCTCTGATGCGAGAAACAACCAAAGGAGGGCCAACAACGCCAGCGACAACAACAACAACAGCAGCAGCAGCAACAACAACAACAACTACAGCAGCCGCAGGTGATTCAATAATGAAAAATTCTCAACGAAGGCCAAGAAAAGGATAACAAAACAGAAAATTATTCAACACAGAAAAAGAAACACCATTTCGTGTTTAATAGCAAATTTGAGCCGCTAGCACGGATTATAGAAATTTATTTGTTCTTTTCATGGCCCGAGAGAGTTTTTTTTTTGTCTTTTTTTTTCTTCTATTTTTATCCAACAGCTTCTGAGTACCAGGAAAGCGGAAATGGCGAACGAGAAAACCTGCTGGGCCAAGAACTCTTGTTGAGGATTTTATTTCCTCGTTACGATCTTATTATTATTATTATTATTATTATTATTATTCTAACATAAAATATTTCTTACTTCAGCTTTTGCGTTTATTCGCATCAACCACAACCGTTTCTGTCACGTCTCTCCTATTCCGGGATGCGTGACCTGTCGCGCGATACCCTTTAAAAAAAAAAAAACAACAAACAAACAAAAAATACTCCGTTGCGGCGTTAAATGCGGAAAGTTTCGACCGATAACGTCAAGAGTCCTCTGGTGTATTTTTTTCTCACCTCGCTCGAATCGAAGAAACACTACTAGGATGAATTCTCCATCGAAGAGCACAACTTTTCGCAATCGATATCGTGTCCGATCTCGAGCAATCAACACGCTTTTCGAATCCAAAGAAGAAAAAAAAAAAACGCTGAGGCAATCGAAAAACTATGGACTTTTTGATCATGCGTTAATCATGAATGAAAGAAAAAAGAAAAAAAAAAAAAAAAAAAACCCTCTATCCGCTATCGAATACTGTAAAATTTTCCACAAGCAATTCTGATTACACGTAATTTCTGCATAAAACGAGGACAATATTGACGATAGTGTCATCCGGAATCTGGCAAAATTTTTGCCATCCTATGAAAATTAATTATACTTTGAGGTTATGATAAAAAAATGCCGAAAAAGACTGTAAATTAATTTTTTATACTTTTTTGATATATTTTCGAGAAAGTATACGAAATTATGAATAAAAAATTTTGGCACATTTTTTCATATATAAATTATATATTTCGAGTATATTTTATTTTCATATGGATTTCCGGTTGACGCTATAAAAAAAAAATCTTCCCCGTTTCTTCCTTCTTCGACGTTTATATTCAAAGAGACACGAGGAGACCGGAGGGGAAATTAACGTCGAAGAAGGAAATTCGAAAATTCGTGTTCTCGGCTTAGCCTAAAATTATTGTATTCGATTATTACTTGTGTTTTTTTCCATTATTTTTTATCTCGCGTTGAATATCTCATACGCAATTTATTGAAGTGCGTCTCAGTTGGAATGTGGATATAGAGGTGTAAAAAAAAAAAAAAAGAAAAAAGAAAAATGCAAAAAAAAAAGAAAAGAATTAAGAAAAATGCAAAAAAAAAAGAATTAAGAAAAAAAAAACCCAAACTGGGCATGATCAAACACTCTAAGTGTTGTCTAAGCGTATTTGTGCTTTCTTTGTTGGAATCTCAGATAATGCTGGACAGCAGCAACAGGGAGCTGCTCCATCGCAAACAACGCCCGCGACGCCCGCCGTGACGAAACCAGACCCACCAGACGTACTTCCCAAGGCTAAGTGTTTGGAGGCTTTAGCTGCACTCAGGCATGCCAAGTGGTTTCAGGTTTGAATCATAAAAAAAAAAAAAAAAAAAAACAATTCTCAGTTCAAACGTTTTAAATTCCGAGATTCGAGTATTTTAGCCATTTCGTTGAATAATTTGGAGCGCGCAAGACCAAATGCGTCGTAATTATTATTATTATTATTTATTATATTTTCTTTTTTTTCTTCTTCTTTTCATTCATCTTTTATAATCCTGAAAACCGCGATACGCGTGTGCAAGTGTTTTTCTCTCCACTTTGCTATCTTTCTGCAATATTTACATATATATATATATATATATTTTTTTTTGTAGTAAAAACGAGAAAGAAACATGAACAAAAGAAAATGAGCAGTCTTAGAACTTCCAGCCTTGTGACAATTTTGATTTTACGATTATTAATATTATTGGCATTGACGACGAAACATCGATATAGGATTTATATATATATATTTTTTATTTTTTTTTTGTTCAGTCTGTAACGTTACTCGTCTGTTCGCAGTCATCGATGAAATTCAAAAATTTATCGACTATCGACGACTCGTTGTGACTTTCATGAGATTAGATTGAAATTATTGCAAGAGCATCGAAACGCGAATATCGTTGCATTGAAAATTGCCATCAGATTATTACGAGACAGGCTTGAAAAAAAAAAAATGAAAAAAAAATGAAATGAAAAATTAAAGAGCTCAAGCAACATGTAAATGTTAATCTATTCTCGTTGATCGAAAATTGCTTGCATTTACATTTGCTCAAGATCTCATTCTGTTAAGCGAAATCCAGAATAATAGGTGACCCCGCTCGTAGAATTTTTATATTTCTAAAAAAAAAAACGTTTCTTTTTTTTTTCCACACGATTCTCGTAAAAAATGAGTCAGTAATTTAGTATTTATTTTATTTTTCAAAAACGCGCACTCGAGCTTTTGCGACAAAAGTTAATTCATTATTCTGGATAAAATAAAAATAAAAACTGATACTTTAGCCTAGACTGAGTCTGTTCTAGGTCTGTCTTGAAAAATGGCCGAACGTCGTGCTTATTTATTATTTTTTTTTCCATTAGAAAGAAAGCAAGAAAGAAAAAGTGATAAAAAAAAAACGAGATAGAAAAAAAGAATTTCAAGGCACCGTTAAACATTAAAAGACAGACAAGCACAAACACACAGTGGTGTCATAAGTATATACCGGGTGTTTAATAATAATAATAAGCTCAGACAATTTTAATTCAAAATATTTACGGCGAATAATTTCTTATTGTCAATAATTTTTTCGTTATTAATATTTTCTTTCGTAGTTGAGATAATTTGGCAAAAATGTATGTTAGGTTTGATTCTCGCATGTATGAAATTATCATGACATGGCGGATATCGATAAACACCCGGTAATATTGAGATATGGGCTAGAAAAAAAATAAAACAAACAAACAAATAAATTTAAAAAAATGGCAAATGAAAAATTTAAAAATATAGGCACGAGGCTGGGAGGATAGCTAAAGCCCACACAAAGCAAACCAGTTAGATTAGGGTGTAAATCTCACCTGTAAGGAATGAAATAAAAAAAAAAAAAAAACCTCCGGAAAGTCTGATGAGAATTATTCACGATTATGAAGTAACACGCGCCTTAATGTATTCGTCGTGTCCCTACAGGCTAGAGCAACATCACTCCAGAGCTGTGTAATGGTAATTCGTATAATGCGTGATCTTTGCAATCGGGTACCAACGTGGGGACCACTCAACGCGTGGGTCAGTTGAATTTTTTCAATTATTTATTTATTATTATACTACGACTGCTACTATTATTACTACTACTATTATTATTGCTACTACTACTATTGCTGCTACTACTAATACTACTACTATTATTGAAAA
This sequence comes from Dyspetes luteomarginatus, assembly GCA_963669185.1. NCBI lineage: Eukaryota > Metazoa > Arthropoda > Insecta > Hymenoptera > Ichneumonidae > Dyspetes > Dyspetes luteomarginatus. The sequence continues at coordinate 22,675,612 of OY769907.1, read as the reverse complement.
ATTATTATAAATATTATTCGTTAAACTTAATGAAATTCATAATTATTTTTGTTTGTTTTTTTCAACAGGCATTGGAATTGTTGACTGAGAAGGTAATCAGCACCGCTGGAGGACCTTTGAGCCTCGGAGAAGCTCTACGACGATTGCTCGAGTGCGTAGCCGGTGGAATTCTTCTTCCAGGAAGTCCAGGTATGATTTTTTTTTATCCTTTTATCATATTTATGTAACAAAAAAAAAATTGTCACGTTACTTTGAAAATTGTTTGTTTTAGCTTAAAATTTATTTAATATTTGTCAATTTAAAGCTCATTTACGCGGTACAAGAGTCTTTACTTAAAAATTGTTTGTTTTAGCTTATAATTTATTTAATATTTGTCAATTTAAAGCTCATTTACGCGGTACAAAAGTCTGCTTAAAAATTGTTTGTTTTCGCTTAAAATTTATTTACTATTTGTCAATTTAAAGCTCATTTACGCGGTAAAAAAGTCTTTGCTTAAAAATTGTTTGTTTTCGCTTAAAATTTATTTAATATTTGCCAATTTAAAGCTTATTTACGCGGTACAAAAGTCGTTACTTAAAAATTGTTTGTTTTAGCTTATAATTTATTTAATAATAGAAATAAGTGATTTGAAAAAAGGCAAGATGCACGTTTAGGAAATTGAGTTACTCTCAGCGCGTAAACAAGCTTATAATCGTACATTTAAGCATTAAATTTGACAATTTTTGTTTTGATAAATTTTAATTCTTTAATTCTGTAACGAATATGATGAGTCTGATGACGAGACTGAGTGTGTTGCAAAAGTTGTTAAACGTTCATGAGAGCAAGTCTTTTGTTCTCTACGATCGTAAACGGCAAATTGTAATTTCGCGCAGATGATTTGGCAATCTGATCTTTTTGTTTAAAAAAATTATTTCCTGTAAAAAAAAAAAAAAAAAACGATAATAAAGTCGCGGGGGGGATTTGTTTTTTTTTTTCTTAAAAAAAAATAAAGGAATTTCGGATCCCTGCGAGAAAGAGCCGACAGACGCGATAGGAAATATGACGGCGCAACAGAGAGAAGACATAACAGCCTCGGCCCAGCATGCTCTTCGGCTAGTCGCATTTCGTCAAATACACAAAGTCCTCGGCATGGAGCAACTTCCGCCACCAAAATACAAGGGCCGTTTTGCCCGTAAGCGGAGACGCGACAATAGCAATGGCGAGGGAACCGACAGCGAAGCTTCAAAAAAGGACAAAAAGGCCGAGGAAGCTGCAACGGTTACCGTCAAAATGGAAACGGACGCCAAGTAAAAAAACAAACAAAAAAACCACCAAAACATTCGCTTTACCGAATAAGTATAACTTATATGAATATTATATATTTAAACAAACAAGGAACAACAAACAACAACAACAAAACGCAAATTACAGTTCAACATTTTCCCTTGTGTCAATTGCTTGTTCGATGCCCCAATCATATGTGGCGAACGAGCCAATCGGTCAAAATGATGAATTAACCTGCGCGATATCGGCCCTTAAAAAAAAAAAAAAATCACTAATCGTTTCCGCTTCAATGATATTCCCTGGGAACGATTTTTTATTCGTTCAAAAGGATCATAAAGTTCATTTTAATATTTCATTATTTTTTTTCATTGACTCGGTTGGCAAAAATTTAATTTTTGCGATATAATTCGATTTCTTTTTTTTTCTCTCATTCTCCGAATGACGCGCGTAAAAATAGGCAATTGGTATCTTAGCATCTCAGCGATTTGCCGATTAATCGCCCAATAATTATCCAGACATCTCGCGGTATCCATAAAATAAATAAATAAATAAAGAGAGAGAGGGGGAGGGGATAAGATTTTGAGACACGTGGAATGAAAATTTTCGTGTTAAAATTTTTATGATTTCACGCTGTATCGGCTCAATATAGTCGAAATGTGAGAAAGAACGAGGAGGAGGAGGAGGGGGAGGGGGAGAGAGAGAAGAGCGAATAAATAGAAAACAAGATGAATAGACACTGTGGAAGTTTATAACAATTTTTGAATTTAAGGCGTAAACGTAGTTTTACTCAAGACTTTGATGTGTATGTTGTGTGTGTAGTCGTAAAGGAATGATAAGAAAAAAAAAAAAAAAAATGCAAAAAAAAAATAATAACCATCTGCATGATTCGCTATGTGGCTATAAAATGGAATTGATGATTAAGCGAGAGAGAAAATTGAAAAAAATGTCTGCACGATTATCGAGATTATTGTTTTTTTCGTCAAATTTTTTCGTTGGACAAATTAATTTTTTTTTTTTAAATACAGAATTTGTCTGCCCATTTTAGCCCACATGGCGGATACGGATCGCATTGATCTTACAGCCGGTATTATTAAAGCCCGAACGCAAGATCCTAATAATAATAATAATAATAATAATAATAATGATAAATTTTGTATAGCAAACGCGTCGGGAATGCAATGGGGTTATTTTTTTTTTATTTTTTATTTTTTTCTCTTCATTCAATCAAATCAATTTGGCTCTCTTGAAAGGATCATTTTTGCAAAAGATGAAAAAAACAAAAGAAAAAACTAATTTAAACAGTATAAAACTTGTAATATGATGTTGAGCAGAAAATTTATTCTCTGACCACAGTGTACGACCCTGCGTTGTATTTTGAAATCATCATTGAATAAACCCAAAAAATGTAATAATAATTTTGTTTTTTTCCATCATTTCCACAGTTCCATGCGAATGAATATAATTTTTTTTTTCTTTTTGTTTTTCTGCCCAATTGTCGAAAGCCTGTTGGCCACACACACAGTAACACAGCTATATCTCAAGGATCTCTATCTAATTATTAGATACTTTTTTACAGTATTAAGAAAAAAATTAATAAATAAAAGAAAAAATGAAGAAATTAAAAAGAAAATCATCTTTGATTAACTCGCTGAACACAAATTTATGTCGCCACGTTGAATTGCACAATGTCAGCGGGTCACTGGTGACCCAGGTGTGGACCAAACGGTTAATTACCAAATAGTAAAAAATAATTTTTTTTTTTTTCATTCATTTGTCATTAGAGTTTTGCCCTATTGAGAGAAATGATGAAACTGATGACGAGAATGAGCGTATCGCATGGATTGTTCGATGGCATCGAGTAGCAAGTCTTTTGCTCTCTTTTTATCATTGACGACTCAGTGCTGACAACGCGTGATTCGAGCTTGGTCCTGATCTCTCAAATATTCATTCTTACTATTTAATTTCATTTGAGCAAATTCATTCGATAATTTTCACGTAAAATATTCTTTATCGGCGGTCCGACTTAACGAACACAATGACGCATAATTATTCTAATTTTATTTTTAGCCATTTCAAATCTGTAAGTATTCGATATGCTGACGCGATGTCACTTATCGCAATTATTTCTTATACGGCTTTTTAGTTAGAAACATTTTTTTTTTTTTTAATATTTATAATATTTATTGATGTAGAAAAATATTCTGCTCGTTTTCCAGTGATAAATAATTATTTGAGATCGAGAGGATGGTAAATTTGCTCGGTGACAAAATTTGTTCGAATTATTCGAATATTTGCAATTTTCTCGTGACAAAATTGATGGAATTTTTTCTCAATTTTGCAAATATTCGAATTTTCGTGTATGTACAATTAACCTTAGAACGGTTTACTGGGGTAACTGGTTACCCCAATTTTTCATTGATAATCTTGATTTTTTTTTTTTTTTTTTTTTAACTTTTCAGCCTTTTTATAGCTTCAAAAAGTTGATGATTTTTAATTTATCGAATCAAAAAAATCGCTCGATTCGTCCAAGGAAAAGTTTGGTAGGGGTTGAAAATTTCTACGTCAATTAGAAATTTAAAAAAAAGAGGCTGAAATTGCCGTGGGGTAACGAGTTACCCCAGTGGAACGGCAATGGGTACGCCCAGAATGTAGACCGTTATAGGGTTAATGAAAATGTGAGTCACGTGGTGTATAGATTTGCTTGTATGAAAGAATGTATTGGACGTATGAATAAATGATTTTGTTCATTAAATTGTTTACTTTATCTTAGATATAATTTAAATAATTTTATATCCTCTTCCTTACCCAATGAGCCAGATGCTTTATTATATTTTTCAGAGTTCATTGTTCGTTTGACAAAAGCAAAATTTTTGGCAATCGCGATTTATCTTGAACTCAAGGTCATCAAGGACGTATGAATAAATGATTTTGTTCATTAAATTGTTTATTTTATCTTAGATATAATCTAAATAATTTTATATCCTTATCCAATGAGCCAGATGCTTTATTACATTTTTCAGAGTTCATTGTTCGTTTGACAAAAGCAAAATTTTTGGCAATCGCGATTTATCTTGAACTCAACGTCATCAAGGACGTATGAATAAATGATTTTGTTCATTAAATTGTTTATTTTATCTTAGATATAATCTAAATAATTTTATATCCTCCTTATCCAATGAGCCAGATGCTTTATTATATTTTTCAGAGTTCATTGTTCGTTTGACAAAAGCAAAATTTTTGGCAATCGCGATTTATCTTGAACTCAAGGTCATCAAGGACGTATGAATAAATGATTTTGTTCATTAAATTGTTTATTTTATCTTAGATATAATCTAAATAATTTTATATCCTCCTTATCCAATGAGCCAGATGCTTTATTATATTTTTCAGAGTTCATTGTTCGTTTGACAAAAGCAAAATTTTTGGCAATCGCGATTTATCTTGAATTCAAGGTCATCAACGTTTTTAAAGAATTCTATAAATATCTCATTTGGTTTTTCCATTTTATTTCTGTGAATAATCTACGATATATGTTTGTCAATATATATATAAAAGAAAAAAATAATACGAGAAGCAAAATTAAATATCGTGAGTGGATTTCTGAAAAATAATGTTTTCACGGATTTATTGAAAATTGCATCAGATTTGTAAGAGCTCTTATGATTAGTCATGCAGACAACATGACTTTACAGCTTTTCTATAATTCTAGAATGTTCTGGAGTAGGAAAGAAGCGAAAATTTTTACCGCATGTTAATCCGGATAAGTGATACATAAATACTTTATGTCGTGACTTCTTTTGTTTGAGATATATAGTAACTATTTCGTGGCGCCATCTACAATTTTCCGCGGCGAAAGTCGAAACTAATTACAAAAATCAATTGAAGATTGAAGGCGCTTTGAGGAGATTAATTAATTAAATTTTTCGTAGTATCAAAGATATTTCATTATTATAAATTCACACGTGCCAATTATTCATAAAATATATTCGAGAACATTTTTTTCATTTGCTTGTACGATATATATATATATATATATATATATATATATATATATATATATATATATATATATATATATATAATAGCTTGAGAACGTTTTGTTCATCAAGCCAATGAGGCATAGCAACGTCAAGCGAAGCAGCTGCTGACGCAAGCGAGGAGAACCAATGAAAAATCTTTGCTAAATCGATCCACCAATCGCACGTCATCTGCTTCGTCATCTAACTCTCGGAGATAAAAGGGGCCCCGATCGGTCCGTTAATTTCAGTAGCAAACGGTTCGTTGTCGCAAGAAGAGCGTCGTTTGTGTGATAAAAAAAAAAAAAAGCTTCATCTGCATAAATATTTTCATTGAATTCGCAAACAGCATTTAACACAAAGGTATGGATTTTAGGCTTATCTCATTTATTATTATTTTCGTCGAGCGAAATTTGCACATTTTCATAACCTTCGTTCTGTATTTGGGCGTATTTCTATCTCCCCCTCTTCTCGTCGAGATTTTGAAATTTCTTAGAACATTTAACAAAACTTAACCCGTGGAGCAATATTAAAGATTTGTTTTCCCTGCAAACGCGATAATTCCTCAAAAATTCCGAAGAAATTTAGACGTTTTTCTGGCTTTGTCTCGAGTTATCTATCGACCAGCCGCCATTGCTGCGAAAAAATATTGTTGCCAGAAAATTCGATTAAGACGCAACGTGACAGTCATCGAAAGAATTTTACTCATATTTTTCGTAATTCTTCGTTTTCATAAATTTCCTTGCTCGCGGATTATAATATGAGTAAGAAATTATTTATTTGTCGTGACGCAGCGTTGGATCGACGTTATTACGTCGAGTTTGGTCGATACAAAATGGCTGCTCTTCCATGAGTCATCCTCGAATAAAAAGTTGATGATCGGGACGAGTAAATTTGAAAGTTATTTATTTCAAATTTCTTCATATTTACCAATAAATTTCTCCTCTGATATTCTCTTTATAAGTTTTCAAAAAAAACAAAAATAATGTGCGCGTCTGAAAAATGCGAGATTTATCGAATTCATAATGACCGAAAAGAAAATTCGTTAAAAATTTTTAATGAATAATTTATATAATTTTTTTGTCTATTCCTAGAGTTAGGCAATTTTTTAAACATTTTTTTGTTCATCCTCGTATTGAGTTGGAATTTTTTCGACGTTTCTTTGTGTTTGCACGAGAATCGATGCGTGCTCACCGCGCACCCTCGTGCCACGCCGCGCAACTACCGGGCTCTGTAATACCGACAGAGTCTAGTTGGAAAGTTGCGCTCGGAGAATTTTATTTCGTTTGGACTTTCTATTAATAAATTAAGTTCGGAGCAAACGTGTCTATTAATTTTCTGTTTATTGCCTACTGTCTGATCGATTAATTTTTATTATTATTGAGTCTCTTAATTTACATATTTATCATTAAAATTGACGATTTTTATATTGTGTAAAATTATAAAAACGTACAACTTTGGGTAGGGTAAAGTATTTGCATGGAGGTGTGAAATTCAAAACGATCGCTAGCACCGATTTACGCGGAAACGGAAAAAAAAAATGAAACTGTTCGTGTCTGGTTTGGTACCTGCCTGGTTTGGCACCTTTCCGGTTTACTTTTCGAAAAAAATCAAAGAAACTCCCTAAATTCATTGACCACTTGACCCTTGCACCATATTGCTATTTTTGTCCAATTATGTCTCGACGCATTTTTCAATGGGTAAAAGTGTTGAAAAAAATCTGAAAAAATTCGTGCACTTTCTCTGTTCCTTCTGAGTAAATCCTCGAATAATAAATTCAAAAAATAATTGAAAAAAAAATCGAAGAAACTCCCTAAATTCATTGTCCCCCTCGCACCATATTGCTGTTTTTGTCCAATTATGTCTCGACGCATTTTTCAATGGGTCAAAGTGTAAAAAAAAATCTGAAAAAAATCATATACTTCATCTGATCCTTCTAAGAAAACACTCGAATAATAAATTGAAAAAATAATTTGTTTAAATAAATTGTTATTACAAATATAATTTTCAAGTGATATCGCGATTACCATTAAAAATTGTATGGACAAAAATGACCTACCTGTACGGCTTAAGGGGGGAAAAAAATTGTCGATTAAAATATCAAATGTAATTTTCTCATTTTTTCAGACAATCATGCAGATCTTCGTCAAAACTTTGACGGGAAAGACGATTACCTTGGAGGTCGAGGCGTCCGACACGATCGAGAATGTTAAAGCAAAAATCCAGGACAAAGAGGGAATTCCCCCAGACCAGCAGAGATTGATCTTTGCCGGTAAACAACTCGAAGATGGCCGCACCTTGTCCGATTACAATATCCAGAAAGAGTCGACCCTCCATCTCGTACTTCGTCTTCGAGGTGGAATGCAAATTTTCGTCAAGACTCTGACCGGAAAAACCATCACCCTGGAAGTCGAGGCGTCCGACACGATCGAGAATGTTAAAGCAAAAATTCAGGACAAAGAGGGAATTCCCCCAGACCAGCAGAGATTGATCTTTGCCGGTAAACAACTCGAAGATGGCCGCACCTTGTCCGATTACAATATCCAGAAAGAGTCGACACTCCATCTCGTACTTCGTCTTCGAGGAGGAATGCAAATTTTCGTCAAGACTCTGACCGGAAAAACCATCACCCTGGAAGTCGAGGCGTCCGACACGATCGAGAATGTGAAAGCAAAAATCCAGGACAAAGAGGGAATTCCCCCAGACCAGCAGAGATTGATCTTTGCCGGTAAACAACTCGAAGATGGCCGCACCTTGTCCGATTACAATATCCAGAAAGAGTCGACCCTCCATCTCGTACTTCGTCTTCGAGGTGGAATGCAAATTTTCGTCAAGACTCTGACCGGAAAAACCATCACCCTGGAAGTCGAGGCGTCCGACACGATCGAGAATGTTAAAGCAAAAATTCAGGACAAAGAGGGAATTCCCCCAGACCAGCAGAGATTGATCTTTGCCGGTAAACAACTCGAAGATGGCCGCACCTTGTCCGATTACAATATCCAGAAAGAGTCGACACTCCATCTCGTACTTCGTCTTCGAGGAGGAATGCAAATTTTCGTCAAGACTCTGACCGGAAAAACCATCACCCTGGAAGTCGAGGCGTCCGACACGATCGAGAATGTTAAAGCAAAAATCCAGGACAAAGAGGGAATTCCCCCAGATCAGCAGAGATTAATCTTTGCCGGTAAACAGCTCGAGGATGGACGTACTCTCGCGGACTACAATATCCAAAAGGAATCCACTCTTCATTTGGTTCTTCGTCTTCGAGGAGGAATGCAAATTTTTGTTAAAACTTTGACCGGAAAGACGATAACATTAGAGGTCGAGGCGTCCGACACGATCGAGAATGTCAAGGCGAAAATTCAAGATAAGGAAGGAATCCCACCTGACCAACAGAGATTGATCTTTGCCGGTAAACAGCTCGAGGATGGTCGAACATTGTCGGATTATAATATCCAAAAAGAATCGACACTTCATTTGGTTCTTCGTCTTCGAGGAGGAATGCAAATTTTTGTTAAAACTTTGACCGGAAAGACGATAACATTAGAGGTCGAGGCGTCCGACACGATCGAGAATGTGAAGGCGAAAATTCAAGATAAGGAAGGAATCCCACCTGACCAACAGAGATTGATCTTTGCCGGTAAACAGCTCGAGGATGGTCGAACATTGTCGGATTATAATATTCAAAAAGAATCGACACTTCATTTGGTTCTTCGTCTTCGAGGAGGAATGCAAATTTTTGTTAAAACTTTGACCGGAAAGACGATAACATTAGAGGTCGAGGCGTCCGACACGATCGAGAATGTGAAGGCAAAAATTCAGGATAAGGAAGGAATCCCACCTGACCAACAGAGATTGATCTTTGCCGGTAAACAGCTCGAGGATGGTCGAACTCTGAACGATTACAACATTCAGAAAGAATCAACTCTACATCTCGTTCTCAGACTTCGCGGTGGAATGCAAATTTTCGTAAAGACTTTGACAGGAAAGACGATAACATTGGAGGTTGAGGCATCCGACACAATTGAGAACGTAAAAGCAAAAATTCAAGACAAAGAGGGAATTCCCCCAGATCAGCAAAGATTGATTTTTGCGGGTAAACAGCTGGAGGATGGTCGCACTTTATCCGACTACAATATCCAGAAGGAATCTACTCTTCACCTCGTACTTCGTCTCCGCGGGGGTCTCTGAATATTGAAAAAAATAAAAAAAATGATTTCTCTTGTGCTGAAAGATTGCCAATAAACGATTCGATCTGAGCACTAATTAATTGCACAGAAATCATTAAAAAAAATAAAAATAAAGCTTTTAGACCACCTCGTCCATTTTCTTTTGTACACTTATTGATGATCATTATGTTCTGATATGTGATATTAATTTTTATCCTTCATAGGAAGAATAATAATAAAAAAATGTTTCATTTGCAATATGTATCGTACATCATTTACCCTTTTTCACATCCACAAATAATAATAAGAAAATTTTGTAAGTTTTGTAAAAAAAAGTAATTTTTCGAAAATTCGTAGTTTAATTTTTCTATCGAATTTGAATTTTACCGCCAAAATGACCATTCAAACTCGGGTAAATTACAATAATGGACAATAATTAATAACAATAGAGATTAAATTAATTGCCTAAATGAGAAAGGAATTATTTCGACGAATTGGAAAAAAAAATTATTAGCAATTTACAATATTATATGAAAATAATCGATAAAATGTATTTTTGTGGTCAGAGACGGAGCGCGAACGAGAGAGAGAGAGAGAGAGAGCGCGTATGTGTACGAGTTAGTTTCGTTGCCAAGACTCGGTGCGGGAGGTCTCTAGTGTCAAGTCTCTGGCAACAACGGATGGGTCGATGTATCGTCAGTGAGTCCGTAGACTCGGACAGAGGAGGTCGCTGTTGTAGGGCCTCCAGCACAGGTTGTCCCCCACTCCTCGTCGCGTGGCTCGCGGCTTGGCCCCGCCCACCAGGTGGCCGTTCGAAAGTGTGTAGTTGTGTAGTTTCTTACGAACAGCAAAGCGCTGGGTGCTCTCTCTCTCTCTCTCTCTCTCTCGTTTCTTATAATGGAGAGAAAATCTAGTTAAATGAAACGTGTCGTATGCGCGAATATGTAACGATTAAAAAATTAAACGGTCAGTGTGAGGGTAGCTCGCGTTCGCGGTTCCTATCACACGGTGGCCTTGTGAGGAGTGAAACGGATACATTTAAGGGATCTCAGTGTCAATTTAGGAAACAAGAGAAGAAAGAAAGAAGGAAAAAATAAAACACAAAAAAAAGAGGGTGAATGGCCACCAAGTAATCGCGAGACATTTGAACAAAAAAGCTGGAGTCACTCGTAGACTTTGGCAAATATATACATACGTATATATAAATATATATATATAAAACGAAAGAAAAAAAAAAGTGTTTCATTTCACTAGGCCGCGCGACGTCAGCTGGTCTTCGGCGTGAGAGACCCGAGATAGAAATGGCGGCGCTGGTGGCAGGTGTCCAGTATGGTTTGTCATCGCACAGCAATTTCCCGGAGAATAAGTCTCTCATATTTGTTAAATTAACCGACTCGGCGCAGCGTGCCATCGAGGATTTTCTGCGTAATCGGGTGAGTACGAAAAATAATTACGATTATCGTCCATAAACGAGGAATATTGTGGCCGTTAAAACGCGAGTGTCGTCTTTCTCTCTCTCTCTCTCTCTTTTTTTTCTTGTCTCTTCCCCCTCCCCGCGGCCGCCCTCCTCGACTTTGCCGTGCGCGTATGCGTGTGTGTGTCGTAATGTCCGCGCTATTTCACAGATCTCTTTTTCTTCGCCATATTTCGCCCGATATATCAAAGCTCGTTAATATTTTCATCTCTCAATCGTAATATTGCCAATCCCTCGTAATTATTCAACATTCTCGAATGATTATTTTTCTATTAATGACGATAGAGGGAGCCTCAATCGTTAATTCAAAATATCCGATTATTGTCTCTTTTTCTCAGAGATCAACATGCCCGTGTGTGTGTGTGTGTGTGTGTGTGCGCGAGTTTTTTCTCGTTTTGACTTAGCACACGATATTCTTTTTATTTTCTCTTTGAAGACTTTTAATGGCTTTTCTATTATATTGAAAATTTCGAATATTTCTCCGATCAGCATAAAAACGGAATAGTGAACGAGCTTTTGCTCGACTTTCTCGAGCGAAAGAGAGAGAGAGAGAGAGAGAGAGAGAGAAACTCGGACGATTCGTTCGAGTTTGTGAGCAGTTTGACAACGTCGTTGATTACGTAATTTTTCAACAGTTCGTGTCAGAGAGTCTGTCAGGCAATTTTTTTTTTTTTAATTTTCCTCACCGACGGTTACATGAAAATGAAATTTTCAACAAAAATTTTTCATTCGAATTCGTAAATAACTTTCGGATTAAATTTTTATTTTACCGGCCTGCGCGAAATTTTAACCTTTACATGTTGCAATGTCAAATTTTCATTCTCAGAATTTTTTTCAACGAGCGTCTGCGATTATTCGCCGATTTTTTTTCTTTCTCTCTTTCGTTGTTGCGACGTTTTTTTTTTTATTAATTTTTTCTTTCTTTTTCTTTTCATTAAATTTTTTTTTTTCTTCTCAACGAACTGTCCGCGTTTCCCTCTCCGCGCTACATAACATTCACGCAACTCTCGAGAATGTTCGATGGCCGTTGAGAGATTTTTCCTCTCTCAAAATAAATCGTAATTTTATTTTTTTTTTTTTTTATTTTTTTTTTTTTCTTATTTATTTATTCATTTTTTTTTTCGTGTAAAAGCGCAATAAGACGTAAAAAAAATTTCACACTTTGAATTCAAATGAGAAATACTCGAGAATGTTCCAATCATCGTTGAGTTATTTTTTTTTCTACTCTCGAAATAAATCGAATGATTTTCAATTAAATTGTAATTTTTCTATTTTAATTTTAGTTTTTTCTCAAGAGTTCAAGTAGGGATTATGAATAAATAAATAAATAAATAAATAAATAAATGAATATATATATATATATATATATATGTATATAAATACACAGATATATATATATATATATATATATATATATGTAGAATTCGTTACGAAATCATAAGAAAGTTGATTCAGTGGAGAAACTTTGGGAATTAATTATTGTGAAATAAAAATTGAATTTGGTATATATAGAATAAAAAAATAAAAGTCAAATTTGGAATTTTTTTCTTTTCTTTTTTTTTTTTTTTTTTCGTGTCATTCGAATTTAATTTCCGTATTGGCGAGTCTGGAGATACAAAATTATGAAATATTCCTTCATGACGAATTTAATGGAAAATCCGAACTAGCCGTGTGTTGAAACGAAAATGCTCGATCGCGAGATTTTTTATCAAATATTTTTGATAATTCGTTTCTTTATCTTATTATATTTATTATCGCGATGAGTGAAGATTAATCATTCTTATTATATTTATTATATTATTATATTTATTATCGCGATGAGCGAAGATTAATCATTAATCTTATTATGACTTTTTGACGAAACGATTGGCGATTTATTATTATGATTATTATGATAATTTTTTTTTTTTCGTCTTCCATGAAAATACGATATGTGAAATATGAAATAGCAAAGAATTATTATTATTTTTTTTTCATCTCACACAAATTAACTAAACGTTAAAATAATTTAAATGATAATATTGGGTGAAAAAAAAAAAAAAAAAATTGAATGTCTTAAATTTCAAATTAATTTATTTTATATTTCATATTTTTTGACAAATAAATTGATTGATTTTGAAAAATAATTTTATCAAATATATAAAAAAATTCGGTAAATTATTTTCACTTGTAGGGCACGTTTGGGTATAAATTACAGGCATATCATATATATATATGTATATATATATATATATATATATATATATATATATATATATATATATATTTCTACCTGTACATACGAGATTCAGTTTCTCGGCCCCTCCCCCTCACTTTGCTACACTTCTCCGTGCGAGAGGAGAGCTTTCTCTTGTTGAAAAAGAAAAAAAAAAAAAAAAGAAAGAAAGAAAAACGTGAAATTCTGTGTTTTGTAGTCTCTCCTTCACCTCTCTCGACGTTCCTACTGCGTTACGTTTGTCGTTTTACCGCACGCTGCTCCACTCTCGGGCCAAAGATATACCCTTCTCGCCCTCGAAACATTTCGAAACATCTGTCGTGTCTGCTAGAGACCCTTTTTCCTTCCCTCTCGTCGTTATTTTGTCATACATTATTATTATTATTATTACTATTAATGGCGAGCCCTGGGGTTCGATTTCTTGTCCAAAATTCTTTTTTTTTTAAACATTTTTCACGGTATATATATATATATATATACCGTGAAAAATATTAAAATGTTAAATGTCTAAATGGTATATATATATACATATCATGAAAAATGTAAAAACAAAAAAGCATTTTAGACGACAAATCGAACATGAGCGCTCCTAACGGGAGTCTCGTGAACTAATATTATTCATGCAGTTGGAAAAATTAGAATTTCGTACAGGACAATTGTATCGCAATTTTAGACGAGAAATCGAGCGAATAAATTGTATTAATAATTTTTTTTTTTTAAATTAATAGTATCATAAGGGCCTTATCAGGGTCTGAGTGGGGCCTGATATGAAATTTGATTATTTTTAAATATGGTATAGAGGATGATTAGCAGAATTTCATTGAAATGATGATGATTGAAATCGGCATGTAAATTTTGTATATTTTCGCGTCATCTCATAAACTGCTGAGAGAAATTTGTTTTTTCTCAATAAAGAAAAATACAGAGAGAGAGAGAGAGAGAGAAAAATACAGAGCGAGAAAGACAAGAAAGAGAAGAAAGAGAAAGAAAGAGAAAGAGAAAGAGAAAGAAAGAAAGAGAGAAAGAGAAAGTAAATAAAATAAATATACGCGCGAATCTACATCACGTGGTCTTTAGAGGGTACAAAAAGTATCAACAAGTAGACAAGAGTTTTACCCGCTAGCGTTGTGACTCTCTCGCCTCACCAATATTCAGTTTACACGACGAACAACACGATGAGCGCGATGATATTATCTGTAAAAATATATATTACGGGGAGGCAGACGGTATAGTTTATTTTTTCTCGACCCTAAAATCGACCCCTGGAGGCTCATCGAGTCACCGAAGACCATAAAGTCTCATTTTTTCCACGTACACACAAAAGCCCGATAATCCTTTCGAATGAAATATCCTTCGAGCATTGCGTATCTACGCAAGCGAACATTTATTTATTTATTTATTTATTTATTTATTTATTTATTTATTTATTTATTTATTTATTTATTTATTTATTTATTTATTTATTTATTTATTTATTTATTTATTTATTTATTTATTTATTTATTTATTTATTTATTTATTTATTTATTTATTTATTTATTTATTTATTTATTTATTTATTTATTTATTTATTTATTTATTTATTTATTTATTTATTTATTTATTTATTTATTTATTTATTTATTTATTTATTTATTTATTTATTTATTTATTTATTTATTTATTTATTTATTTATTTATTTATTTATTTATTTATTTATTTATTTATTTATTTATTTATTTATTTATTTATTTATTTATTTATTTAAATTTATTTATTTATCGAGTACAACGAAAATCGAAAAAATTCAATCGAGGAAAAAAAAAATTGCCTCGACAACGATGAAAAACACATCGAGGCAAATGTCCCAATCAGTGATTGCATGAGCTATATATATATGTATATGTATACGCTCAGGTGTTCACAGAATATGAATTAAATATTAACGAATGCTTATCGATGGATTTTTTTTTTTCTCTCGACGTTGTCCAAAACTTTTTTTTACACTTTTTATATTTCTCCTCCGTATTATTTCAAGGTTGAATAATTTTAACGAAACCCTGAAAATTTACGTGTATGAAAAAAAAAAAGGATAATTGACGAAAATAAAATCAAATTTTTAACTTCAATCGTAAAATAGAAAAAAAAGAAAAAAAAAACAAAACAATTATCGTAATTGAAAAATTTAATGCATTTCATAATAGAGAAAGATTAATTTTTATTTTATTTTCATTATTGGGACATTCACCTGACACCCCCCCCCCCCCGCCCCCAATAAACGTTCGTTCAATGTAAAACTTTGAGCTTGCTCATCATTATCATCATCATCATCATCGACAGACTCGTCAACTCAGTTTGTGCTGAAAAATATTTTCGTGCGTTTTCGTGCGCCAGGCGAACGAATGAAACGTAGCAAATTGCGCGTTGAAATGTTTTTTTTCACCCACCTGCGTGACCAATGCTCCATATATATATATATATATGGTCTCTGTGTCAACATTTTTCACGAGCACCCGCGCACAGTTTGCTTTTTCGACTTTTGCTCGAGGACAAAAAGCAAGAGAGAGAGAGAGAGAGGGAGGGTGGGAGGGAGGGAGGGAGAGAGAGAGAAATGCTATTTCTCCTTAAATTGCTGGTGCCTCAAAAATCCTCCACTCTTCGTCGACATTGACGTCACTGCGACTCGTGTCCACAAACTCTTACATATACTTATATATATCGTATTTATAATGATAAATCGAAAGGTAAAGAGAAAAACAGGCCGAAAAATTTACCCGATTAATAATTAATACAACGAGTATCGTATATACTGATGACGTTTTTGGTGACGACCTTGCCAGACGAAAAATTGATTGTGAATCATTGTGACACGTGTGAGGTTAATTACATTTTTTTTTTATTATTTTTTTTCCATTTTATTTTTCAAACATATTTTTTTCATAATTATTTATTATCGATGACGATGATATAATTCTTATGGAAATTAACAAATTTCAAGAGAAAAATCATGTAAATATTTATCATTTTATTACGATGAAAAAAAAAAAAAAAAAAAAGTAATTTCAAGGACAATGAGATTTTTCGACAACTTTGAACGAGAATTTGATGGTTTTTCTAACGTGACAATCATGTCACGAGTTCATTGCTAAACATATCGGAATATGTTTAGCAATGAACGAGGGAATTTCCCGATGTGAAAAATGACGTGGGTGGATGCGATGTACATGTATCGCTCGTATGTGTTCTGTATATATATATATATATATATATATATATATATATATTATTTTTCGCCGAGTATTCTTTTCTTTTTTGTTTACTCGGGAGTGAATTATCGATTTTTTTTTTCGCTAGCTCTCTCGACAAAACGAGGAGAAGCGTCTCTCGTGGGCAATGGCCGAAGGGTCGTCGTCGTGTCGCCAAGGCTCTATATATATATATATATATATATATATATATATATATATATATATATATATATATATATATCGGCGTCAATATATATATATATATATATTGACGCCGATATAATAATTTCTTTCCGCGCTGTCGACTCTATGCTCTTAACCCCTCATACGTATGTTTTACACTATTATATATATATATATATATATATATATATATATATATATAGTGTTCGTAACTCCCTTGTACACGATTTATACCTATGTAGATGCTTCTAATTTTTATGCTTCGTTTATTAATTGCTCTTTGTACTCTCCTATAATATTATATATATATATATATATATATATATATATGTATATATATATATATTTTTTTTTTTCAATTTAAAATTTAATAAAATGTGACACCCGTTAGCGATTGGGGCAAAAATTGTCCCCGATAATGCAACCCGTTCGCAAACACATAAATAACGAAATACAATAAAATAAATAAAAATTTATCCTGCAATATTTTTCTAGAATTTGTCAATTGTCAATAATACGCGTAAAATACGTTAAATAAATACGTACAATACGTTAAATACGGAAAATACGTAAAATCGTAAAATACGTAAAATACGTAAAATACATAAAATACGTAAATACGTAAAATACGGAAAATACGTAAAATCGTAAAATCGTAAAATACGTACAATACGTAAAATACGTAAAATACGTACAATACGTAAAATACGTAAAATACGTAAAATACGTAAAATACGTAAAATACGTAAAATACGTACAATACGTAAAATACGTGAAGTACGTAAAATACGTGAAATACGTAAAATACGTAAATAACGTAAAATACGTAAAATACGTGAAATACGTGAAATACGTGAAATACGTGAAATACGTAAAATACGTGAAATACGTAAAATACGTAAATACGTAAAATACGTACAATACGTGAAATACGTGAAATACGTAAAATACGTAAAGTACGTAAAATACGTAAAATACGTTAAATACGTTAAATACGTAAAATACGTGAAATACGTGAAATACGTGAAATACGTGAAATACGTGAAATACGTAAAATACGTAAATAACGTAAAATACGAAAGAACGTAAAATACGTAAAATACGTAAAATACGTAAATACGTAAAATACGTAAAATACGGAAAATACGTAAAATAAATACGGAAAAAAAGACGTAAAATAAATATGTAAAATACGTAATTGTCAATAATACGTATTATCAGGATAAAATAAATTAACCCACTATTTTGACAGTTGCATGAACACACGAAAATTCTTTAAATGATAAAAAAAAAAAAAAAAAAAAACGACCATGATTCTATCATTTGGAAAAATGAGTGTGAAAAAAAAAAAAAAAAATTATCATATCGTTATTATTGCTCTCTCGCGATCGCGCAATTATCGCACATTTATTAATATTTAATGATTAAAATATCGTTAAATTTTTCATCAAAATTTTATACTCGTTATATTTATTACGAATAAATATGACGAAAAAGTTGAAAGCATCAGAGAGAAAACAAAATATAAATTTCATAATTTATCAAAATATATTTTCAATTAAATCTTTCACATCTCAAATATATATATATATATATATATATATATTTGAATATTAATAATTTTTTGTTTTGTTTTATATTTTATTTCCTTATTTTTCGCATATAAATTAAATTTCGATGTGGGATGAATTTTCTCTCGCGTGTATACATATATATGTATATTATTATTATTATTATTATCAGAAAGGTCACCAGTTGCATTTGTCACTCTCGATGTTTGGGACACGCGTAGCCAAATCAAATAAAATATTATATATATATATAACAGGAAAATAGAATATATAAAACTATATAGGACGCTTTGCCTGCTCGTCTTTTTTTTTCTATGGATTTTTTTTTTTTTTTTTTTTTTTTTTTTTCATTCTCGGGTCACACTGAACCTCGTCGATTCCAGGCCAATAATTTACCTCGGTCAAATGAGCTTCTGAGCTGGCAAATGACACTATATATATATACATATACATATATAGATTGAAAAATAAAGGATTAAAGCCCCTCGAGAAAAACCCAAACGAGCTTAACAATTTTTTATTCTTTTATTTTTTTCTTCATATTTCACGCCAATTTTCATCCATCATTTTTTTCTGTTTACCATATATAATTTTCATTAGGGTTGTTCGTAAATTATTAATTAATGAAGAAGAAGACTCGATAATTAGCTCGAAGTTTGGTAAAAAAATAAAAAATAAAAAAAATAAAAAAAATGTATTTAGTCTCGAATGAAAAGACGTCAAAAGACATTGTTAATATTTTAAGAACCTAAGTAAGTAAGTTAATGCCTGATTACACACTCGGGTGTGCTGATATTTCTGGCCAGGCCCAAAATCATACATATAGTCTTCACCAATACGATATCACCAGTTGACTTGGTACGTAATATATATATATATATATATATATATATATATATATATATATATATATATATATATATATATATATTTATCCCCTCTTGCTCGTCTCGAAATACAAATGTGCTGTCGACAGCAATATCGTAGCAGATCTAATAATAAATTGAATTCAATTCCGTCCTCGAGATTAAAATAATAAAATTTCGTAATACACATTATTAATATATTTGTGAACATAAAAAAAAAAATGATTTGTCAAGAAGTCAATTATAGATCCAAAAAAAAAACGAGAATGATATATATATATATATATATAGTACATCGAATTTTTATCACATTGTTAGAAAAAAATAAATAAAAAAGGTCAAAGAATATATATATATATATATATATATATATATATATTTATATTATATACGCGTATAATATTTATGGAGCAAAAGGAACGTGTTTTTGCTCCTGCTCGAATCTCGTATTTTCCTTAAAATGTTCTTTTATGCTTTTCTCTTTCTCCCCTAGTTAATCATACCGGAAGTGAGTTGAGAATTTTTTTTTTTTCTTATTTTGCCTGCTTTTTTTTCACCCATAATGGATTTTTCTAATATTCTCAAAGTTTGACGGATCGTTTCTCTCTCTCTCTCCCTTCCTCTCCCTCTCTACCTCTCTAATATTATTACGACGAAGGATAAACATAATTGCTCGATCGATTTTTACGATTTTGCCCCAAGGATCAGGCAAATTATTGACGAATTATCCTCCTTATGGTTAAAATCAGGAATTTTTTTTCATCTCTTCGTTGTCTCCCGTTCGTGATATTTTATTTTTGTTTTGTTTTTTTTTTTGTCTTCGACCTCGAGACTCCCAGAATGCTTGTTTATTTTTCTTTTTTTTTCTTTTCCTCTCTCATTCTTCTTCGCCTTATCTTGAGATAATTTTGGGGGCGAGCATCGGTTACGATTAACGGAAACTTTTCAAACCACCGAGAGAGAAAGAGAAAGAGAGAGAGGAGAGAGAGAGAGCGAGAGGCCCCCCAAGCCTCGCCACTGGTGCCCCAAAATGGTTGACCATTTTTTTTTTTTTTTTTTTCTTCCTTCTCAATTCATAGGTCGCAACTGAAAATGCCCCAAGAGTGCCGTAGGGCAAAAATTGCTGTCGTATCAAACGAGATCCAGTACTCGAAATTTTTTTCCTATTGGAATAAAAAAAAAAAAAAAAAATCAGTCTCATCATAACGGTAGAAAGACCCGTATAATTCGAGATTCGAAAATAATATTTTTGGAGTATGCACGGAGTTGTCTTGGAAATATAATATTTCTTTTAACATGTAGAAATGTAAACGATAAACGGGACATTATTGAAGAAAAATTCGTCAACGCTGGTAACACCCACGTGAATTTATAGCGGCAACTTTCGACCCTATATATAAATATATATATGTATATGTATATATATATATATATATATATATATATGTATATATATATATATATATAAGATGATCAATTATGAATTTATTAACATCGTCGTGTTTTGCTCAGCGGTCGAGTGATGTGTCCAGGCAGCTCGAGAAGCTGATGACCTTTTGGGAAAAAAAAAAGAGAGAAAAAATTAATAAAGAAAAACCTGCTAACACGTCGAACATTATGATTGAGCATCTCAACTCTCGAGCGACCCAACAAATCTAGTCGGTGCAGCCATTGCTGCCTCGTTTGGGAAGTCTGCTTTTAGCCTTCTAACCTCGATTTTTTTCATGCGTTATATACACACATATATATATATATATATATATATAACACTCATATATTTCTGTCTCTTTTTACGAAGAGATCAAAACAGGTCTCGTTGCGCTCCATCAACTCTAATATTTACTGGCCGGGTATATTTCGCTCGTTAGTTTATGCACGAAACGATTAATGTTAATATATAATGCGACAACGGTCGATCTTTTGCGCCTGAAATCGTAAAAAAAAAAAAAAAAAAAATCAAATCAAATCATCGCCATTGCATAAAAGTTGTAAATTCTTACGTATATAATCTCTCGATTGCACTTTTATTTTTCTCGAAATATTCAAGGGGAATTCTTGAATAAATATTTACAGTCATTTCCTGTTCGTACATATATATATATATATATAAAAGATAAAAATTCGTCAAGATGAATATATATATATATTCGTCTTGACGATTTTTTATCTTTTTTTTTTTTTTGGCTCTGGTGCGGCAAATGTAATATATTTATTCGATGCAATATGAGCCTGTCCATTACGCGATATATGGAGTAAAATTCGTGGGCGTCGTGCGACACACACACACACACAGACACATGTGTAAAATGGCCGAAGGGCGACAAGAGCGGATCGTGGGCGCCGAATGAAAATGTCAACCCTACTGCTATACTTGCTTTGAACCGTTCCGGCTTCTCCAAACGGTTCACCATGTAAATACAAACCTCTCTCATACTCTCAATCTCTATAATATAATAACAGACTCGATATTTATTCATATACACGAGCTAAAAAATCCTTCGTAATATATTCCACCCTATCTTTGTAATTGAACAATATTATTATTATTATTATCAGCATTATTATTATCATTATCATCATCACCATTATTATTATTATTATTATTATTATTATTATTATTATTGATCTTATATAATTAATTCAATGAAAAAGCTCAACTCAACTTATAGCCCTCAAATGATTCTTCATCTCATTTATTTTCCAATTAAATTCGCGAGCTTTTATTTTCTACTCCCTTGTATATATCAAACCATCCCCCCCCCCCCCGTCCAACACGCCCTGACAGCTCATCGTGAAACTCTCCGGTATGCCATTTTGCCCCAGTAATATTGTTATCAGACCGCTTTAGATTTAAAATAATGTAATTAGAATAATTTTTGTGATTATTATTATTTTTTTTTAATGATTATCAACGCAACTCCTGAGAATGAAGAAAAAAAGTAACAGAGCCTGACGCATTTTTTTTTAATACACGGATATATATATATATATATAGTGGCCAGCTCTTTATTTGTATATATATAAGAGCTGGCGAGCAGACCACACTGTACTGTGTAACATTCGAGCTCCCAAGGTTTTCCTTTCACAACCCTCTCGTGCTTTTATACGCACACTTCTAACATATCTATATAGATATACACTGTACGTATAGTATACTGACAGGCACCAGTTGAACATTTTTTTTTTTTTTTTTTTTTTTTTCACACACACACACACACACGTATGTATATATATATATGCATGCATGTTATTGCGATCGGGAGTCGCGAAGAAACGAGCGCACTGCCAACGAGCACCTCGCGCGCAATTCTCGGTGGTACACACGACAGTGAAGGGTCAGGGTGGGGGGGGGGCTATCCACCGCGAGCTAGAGAGAGAGAGAGAGAGAGAGAGAGAGAGCACGATCGAGTTCTCGTATAGAAAAGAGAGAGACGTGTCTGGTCCGCGTCGCGCTGACCCGTATTCATATGATGAAGGGAGTACCAGCAACACCAACAAAAATGCAGCATCGCAAGAGAGCAGCTCCCCTCTCGTTACATTTTGGCTCTAACTCTCTATCGCTCGTTCTACACTTCTCGTGTGATCTCCATCATCTCTCTCTCTCTCTCTCTCTTTCTCTTTTTCCTGGTGCTTTCCATGGGCCTCTCATTGTCAGTTCCTGACACATGTATGGCATATATATATATATAATAAATATATAGTAAGTTAGCGGTTACCTAGCGAATATTACAAACTATATATGGTAGACGTAATACATAATAACTCCTCGTCTCAGCTGAGTATACTCGAAGAGGAGGAACTAGGAGAGTGAAGCTTATATATATATATATATGTATATATACCACTTTAGCTACCATCAGACCCTTTATATACGCGTCAACCAGACCGAGAGAGCTCTGACAATCTCGCGTGTTCTACTATTACTTATTATCTATCGTTCTCTCCTACCCATATATATATATATATATATAGTAATATAGAGAATGAGACTTTGCTAGACTTCCGGGTACTCTGACAATCTCGCTCTCTATGTCGCGCCCTCGTATCTCTTTTGCTCTCTCACACACACACATTCTCATCGAGAGATACGCTTCTCTCTCTCTCTCTCTCTCTATATATATATATATATATATATATATATATATATATATATATATATATATATATATATATATATATATATATTGAATTCTATGGAAATTTTGAGAAGGACCCAAGATGGTGAAACGTGCAAATGGACGAAGGTGCAATGAACGAGGAAAAGTGAAACAGAGAGAGAGAGAGAGATAAACTAAACTGAACTCTGTACTATAATGACACACAACCAACCACAACGTTGAGTTTTCTTGCGTTCCCGTTTGTGTGTTTCTCCCCCGAGGGAGGGAGAGAGAGAGAGAGAGAGAGAGAGAGAGAGAGAGAGAGAGAGAGAGAGAGAGAGAGAGAGAGAGAGAGAGAAAGAAAGAAGGAGAAAGAGAAGGAGAGAGAGAAGGAGAGAAACGGAGAAAGAGAAGGAGAGAGAAACGGAGAAAGAGAAGGAGAAAGAGAAGGAGCGAGAGAGAGAGAGAGAGAGAGAGAGAGAGAGAGAGAGAGAGAGAGAGAGAGAGAGAGAGAGGAGAAAGAGAGAGAGAGAAACGGAGAAAGAGAAGGAGAGAGACGGAGAAAAAGACAGAGAGAGAGACGGAGAAAGAGAAGGAGAGACGGAGAAAGAGAAGGAGAGAGACGGAGAAAGAGAAGGAGAGAGACGGAGAAAGAGAAGGAGAGAGACGGAGAAAGAGAATGAGAGAGACGGAGAAAGAGAAGGAGAGAGACGGAGAAAGAGAGAGAGAGAGAGAAAACACCGCGCTAGAGTTCTCTCTCGGAATCGATCGTTGGTGTCTCGCGCGCGCGGGAAGGTCGTCGGCGTCTCTCGACCGTCTCGACGCCCCGGCATTGTGTCCCGCGCCGAAGCTCCCCCGGGCGTCCGCACACTACGCCAAGAGACGATCACAGACTCAACCGACTTATTCTCTCTCTCTCTCTCTCTCTCTCTCTCTCTCTGTGTCCTGTCGCGTTTTCGTCGACTCCATACTTCCGGCTTTATTAGTGACACTTGATGTCATTTTTCCAACAATCTGTCAAAATTCCTGGAAAAATGAAACTCTTTTTGTTTTTTTTTTTTTTTGTGCTAGCAATCGCGAGCAATCGCCATGAAAAATTTATTCCATATTATTCTTTGTATAAAAAAAAAGAGGAAGAAAAAAAATCCACCATTTTTGAGGTCTGAGACGCTTTTCTAATTTTTGTATCGGAGAAGAAAAGTTTTTCGGCTCGTCTGTAATCATCATCCCCATTATGAATTCTGGTAATGCTACTCGTTATTTCTCGCTAATTGATTCACTTAAAATCTCGACCGTCAAAGCGATGCCCGACTCACGTATTATCCATTAACGTTCATAATTAACAGCGTCACATTTTCTATCTTCTCCCCCCCCCTCCTCCTCCTCCTCTTCCTCCTCCTCTTCTGACGTTCGTCATTCACGCACTCTCGCAAATGCCATTGCACTGTCTACTTTTCAATTATAATTCTTTTTATTTTTTATGATTTTTTATTATTATTATTTTTTTTGCGATATAAATTCAAATATTCAGACTGTATGGAAATCATTAGGGGCGATTTTTTTCGTCATTTTTCATATCATTAATTTGTTTTTTTTTTTTTTTTTTTTAAACCATCGAAATGGTTTGGTTTTTTTTTTTCAATAATTTTTTTGCAAAAAATTTTACGCGCATCGAGACAATTATTAGAAATTGGCGATTTTTTATTATTATTATTTTGCGATATAGATTCAAATATTCGGACTATATCGAAATCATTGGGGGCGATATTTTTAATTATTTTTCATATCATTAATTTGTTTTTTTTAACCCATCGAAATGGTTTGGTATTTTTTTTTGAAATATTTTTTTGCAAAAAATTTTACGCGCATCGGGACAATTATTAGATTTTTTTTTTTTTTTTGTTATAAATTTTGTGCAATTTTTGGGCGCAAATTAAAATATTAAACAAACAGCTTAAAAGCTCAAAGTTAGCTTGAGCTTCATTTCAATTTTCGAAGCTTCCTCAATCGAGGCAAGAAGTGAATTTTTTAAAAAAATTTTACTACTTGATCGCAAAGGGCAAAGGGCAAAGGGTTGAGGGGTGGTGGCGGCGTCGGCAGGGGTCGTTGGGGGGTATTAAGAAGATACCTATGAGAATTCTGTTCATTTTTGGTTCCTTTATCTTTTTTTGCCCCCCCCCCCGCCCCTCAACGATGGATTATGCACCCCTAAAGGCAGGTGGGGCGAGAAAACATTTTAAGGGTGGTTCGTGCGAATCGCTGTGTCTCGCTGCCTGCGACTTGTCCGAGCATTCCCGTTTAACCGCATTGCCGGGTGCTGGTGGTGGTGGGGGGGAGAAAAAGAAACGAAAAAGAAAGAACGAAAAGAAAAGAAATAAAAAAAAGGGGGTGGGGGGGTTGAAAATTATATTCTGGCAAGTTACATTTAATAATGGAGAGAGAGAGAGAGAGAGAGACTCGTCATTTCGGGTTTCCTGTCAATGAAACACGAGAAATCCCCTTGAAAATCCATTGAACGTTTTTTATACTACACGCGTCATGGTAAATTTACATGGGCAAAATTTCATTCATCAGGTCAGCCAACTCGAATTTAAATTTTATTGCCCATAATTCAGGGGTTGTTGGAATCGCTGGCGGGGTGGTAGGGGGGTGGGTTGGGGCTGCTCATAACAAGATTGCAATTCGTAGCAGCAAGTATATTTATAAAATAATTGTCCAAAGCCAGAGAGAGAGAGAGAGAGAGAGAGAGAGAGAGAGAGAGAGAGAGAGAGAGAGAGAGAGAGAATAGCAGATATGAGATATAAACTGGATAATTTTACAATCGAAATGTAGAGCGCAAAAAAAACAAATTTGATCATAAATTTTCTCTATTTTTATTATTGCCAAACTGTCAGTATTTTTTTTATTTATTTATTATCTCATTAATCAATAAATAATAAAAATATATTTTTTTTAAATTATTATCTCATTAATCAATAAATAATAAAAATATTTATTTATTTATTTATTATCTCACTAATCAATAAATAATAAAAATATATTTTTATTTATTTATTATCTTATTAATCAATAAATAATTGAAATATATTTTTATTAATTAATAAATATTAATAATAATAAATAATTTAAATATATATATTTTTTTAATTATTATGTGCGTTTGTAGAGAACGAGAATTTTGTATGAGCTCGACTCGTCGATTTTTTTCTCACCCTTCTTTTCGTGTGTCCAGGCGAGAGCTGAGCTAGAAAAAAAAAATATATATTCACCCCTGTGTGGTATTTTGTGAGCAGGTGGTGGACTCGTCTTGTACACGAAGATTTTACACGTGTGTATATGTGTGTGTGTTTGTGTCTCGACATTCACGCATTTGTGTTGTCCCTTCGTTTTTCTCTGCTCGACGTTCCAAAGCACAAATACTTTCCCTCCTCTCTCTCCTTCCTTCTCTCTCTCTCTCCTTCCTTCCTTCTCTCTCTCTCCCGCTCTCTCTCCTTCTCTCTCTATCTCTCTCTCACTCTCTCTCCCTCACTCTCTCACTCTCTCACTCTCTTCTATTCATCCATGCATACGCGTGTGCGGTTCACAGATCCGAAAAGGGCGAAAACAACCCTGTCGAATCCCCAACGAACGTAAAAATCGATCAATTGCATAATGCATTAAAGATAAGAGAATATAAAAGAAAAATAAGATATAAATATTTTACGCAGTTTAATTTCATCATTGGCAATAATTCATTCAATGTCGATAAAAATCATTTTTATCTATCATTCGTCATTCTTGAAAATGATTTTTTTCTATCGCAATTTTTCATTATTCTAATGCAGCAATAATTTTTTTTTTTTCACCCCAAACTTTCTCATTCAAATAGATTTTTCATGTGCTCCCTTTCGCGATGTACAATCGACCCTATGATAAATTATAACGAGCTTTGAATAAATTCTCATGAATTAAAAATCCTTCCTTCGGAATTTCTCCGCCAGAAGTCGCTGCGTGCGCACTGGGAAACCAAAGGAGAGGCATGGCGCATGCGCGTGCCGGCAAACCGTGTAAAGTTTCTCACTTCGGAATAATTGACACAAAATAGAACGTTTGGATTCAACTTTTTCGTCTCTTAATGAGCTCAAATCTAATATGTGGAAAACAAAAAAAAAAATACATTTATTTGAGTGAAGTGATTTTATCAGATTGAAGCAAAGTATGTGTCTGGGTCAGACGAGAGTTCATCGGGCTATCAATTGGGTATATTTTTTTTTTTTCTAACCTAAAAAAATGTCATGAATAATTTTTGTCCTCGATTATGATTTTCTCGAGATAAATCATTGATATCGAATTCACGTGCAAGTACTTTATCGCTTTTTGACCTCTAAAAATTCTTTATACTCGATGAGGGGCTCCATTGCCACTTTTGGCTCTCGGGATTGATCTCTATTCGGTTAATAAATGGAAGCGAGAAAGGTTCTCGTTTCTCAGATTAAGAGGAAAACGTAGCGATCAGCAGTTCGAACTACGACTTATGTTATACTTATAGATCGATCCACACACGTTTTTACATGTGTGAGTTTCAATCGAGTATACTCTTGTGAATTTTGATCTGTCGGTCGATATCCAAACAACGTGCGAGCAATCTCCCCCCTCTTCTCTCTCCCTCCCTCTTTTGGTCTACAGAGAAGGAGAGAGAGAGAGAGAAATATAAGAGACCTCAACTCGCCTTTACTTGCGCTTATTCGATTTCTTTACTCCCTTGCTATACGTACTCGCTCGTTCGCTCACTCGCTTATAGCTGCGGCGAGGATGTCAGGCTAGTTCGACGCCCGGAGAGAAAGTGAACCAGTTGGCGGCGTTGCCGAATTTGTTGCCAAGTAGTATCGAAGCAAGATTGTAGCGGGCATGGCAACTCCGCCCATACCTGCTTCTCTCTCTCCCTCTCTATTTCTTTCTTTCTCTCTCTCTCTCTTTGCGTCTCTTCATGCTTTTCGTTCTCCCTCGTTTCTCTCGATTTTTCAGTTAATTGAGCTCTTTGACCTCTTTCCAAGGGAATTATTAGCATTCTGATATACTGTGGGAAAATTTAATCGTCTCTCGAGAATATCGATCAATTGTCCAAAAGTTTGCATGTGCAGAAAAAAATAAAATAAAATAAAATAAAATAAAATAAAATAATATAATATAATATAATATAATATAATATAATATAATATAATATAATATAATATAATATAATATAATATAATATAATATAATATAATATAATATAATATAATATAATATAATATAATATAATATAATATAATATAATATAATATAATATAATATAATATAATATAATATAATATAATATAATATAATATAATATAATATAATATAATATAATATAATATAATATAATATAATATAATATAATATAATATAATATAATATAATATAATATAATATAATATAATATAATATAATATAATATAATATAATATAATATAATATAATATAATATAATATAATATAATATAATATAATATAATATAATATAATATAATATAATATAATATAATATAATATAATATAATATAATATAATATAATATAATATAATATAATATAATATAATATAATATAATATAATATAATATAATATAATATAATATAATATAATATAATATAATATAATATAATATAATATAATATAATATAATATAATATAAACGAAGAAAAAGAAAAGACAAGATCGATATGCAAAAAAATATACAAGAGGCTGAAATATCATCGTATCGATTATACAAGGAACACGCGTATTTTGAGCTGCGAGATTTGTGTGAACGATCGATTGATCGATTAGCACGTGTTTTTTATTTTATTTTTTTTTTCGTCACAATAAAGAAGAAAAAAAATCGTCACTTACGTCATAGGCGGGGCAGAGATTGTACATTACGATTAGGGGCACGAAAAAAACGCTTCCGTTAAATCAACCAGTGGCGAGAGATACGAATTATTATTATTATTATTTTTCTCTCGACGAGTCGAAGTGTATAATAATATTTTATGCTACATACAATTTGCAGTTTCTATGTATACGCGGCCAGTGTCCCACACATACAATATATATATATATATATATATATATATATATATATATATTTCCGATTGGTAGGATGAATTAGGCAGAGAAAACATTCCAAGGACACGTGTACGATACACGAGGTCATTCTCTCATCATCCTTCCTCTCTGGTGTTTTGACTTTTATTGCCAAAACAATCAGTGAAAAATTCAAGTGACAAAAAATAAATAAAGTTTCGTTTTTTTTTTTTTTTATTTTGGATTTTTAAATGAATTTTCTTTTTTTTTTTTTAATTCATATTGATTAATTTTGTATAATTTTTATGATTAATAAATCATCGATCAAATCTTCATGTACAAACAGAGGGGTGGGGGAGGAGGAGGAGGAGGAGGATCAATTATCACTGAATTAAAAAAAGGTCTCGTTTTGTGCTATAAAAATGACTTTTTGCTCGTTGAGCAACTCGTTAAAAATTTTCGACCTTCTGCCCACATCGATTTATCTCGTTTTCTTCCTCGCCTCGTAGTGCTAACCAGTTAACGGTAAGTCGCTCTAAAAAATCAGTGACTCGCGCGAAAAGTATTACTCTAGCTTTAATTCAATTCATATAAAATGTTCTAGCTTTAATTCAATTCATATAAAATGTATATATATATATCACAGCTATAGCTATAAACTGGACTCGATATGTACGTCTGTTAATTACTCGCATGAGATTCATCAAGACGAATCGAGTATCCGTTTTCGTTAATTAATTATCTTTCCCAAAAGATTTATTCGTTTTTAATGAAAAATAATTTTCTAACGATATACATATATATGCAAATTACAAATATATATACCAAAAAAAAATTAATACATTTGACTATGACAAAATATTGATGAGAAATTATCCTCAAAATAAGTTCAATAATAAAAAATTAATCGATTATAATTAATTTATTTTTCACAATTATTGTTTGTTTATTTTTCTTCTTTTTTTTTTTCCTAAAAAAATCGAGTCTCGTTTTGTTAATTCGTTATAATTTCACCGGCAATTTTACATTCGAATGACAAATAATTTTCAGGCCGCATTTTGTACGATAATTTTTTTTTTTCTTGTTTTTTTTTTTTTGCTTTTTACGTTCACGTTTTCTTCTTTTATTTCAGTCAATATATAATACACGCGTATAGATAAGACAACAACAAAAAAAAAAAAAAAAAAAAAAAAAAAAAAAATCGTACACTTTTTTTGTTTTTTTTTTCCTCTTCTTATCTGTACACGTGTAGCTATTCACATTAGAATAGGCCGTGAGACGAACCACACATGCACGATATTTATCCGGCCGGATTTTTTTTTTTTTTTTTTTTTTTTTTTTCCGGTTCAATTCGGCCTTCTCGAGAAATTATATTAGAAGTGACGGAGGAAATATCGAAACATATCTAAATGCCACTCGAGATATTTGATAAAATAAGAAACGATTAGATGACACACTATACGCGCTCCCAATTTCATTCCAAACGCATAAAATAACAAAAGCAAAAGCAATAATAATAATAATAATTTATAATAGTAATTAATAATAATAATAATTCGCTATGCCAAGCATTCGTTACACCTGGTGGCAGCCGATCTAACCTTTAAAATGATGCGCGAAAATCAACGCTAATATATATCTATATATATATATATATATATCTATTACTATACAAAAATCATCGCTAATATATATATATATACACAGACAGATTATATCTTGCCAATACAAGTTCCGACTGTACTACCAAAATGATGTCATGAATCACTTGGAAGGTTCCATTGGTGGCCGGCAGAGAATTCGGCATAGCGAATAGCGAGCAAATTATTCATTCAAAATACCTATATGATTTGCCATTAGCGAGTTTGTATAAATGTCATGCGTGGCGGAGAAAAAAAACAAGAAGGGACGAAAAAGTGCTCGGAGGACTTAAAACCTGTTCCGAAATTAATACGAATTCGGAGAAACTGATAGAGAGCGAGAGCGAGAGAGAGAGAGGGAGAGACGAGGCCTCGTTCGAAAATACAATGACCTTTGAACTTTGCTCATTTTTCGATGCTTCTGTGTGCAGTGGAAAATTCTTGTAATTTCTCTCCTCTTTTTCTCTCTCTCTCTCTCTCTCATTCTCTTTCTCTCTCTCTGTCTCACACACTTTTTTGCGGTTGGGATTTTTTTAAGCCAAGTATTGACGATTTGGCATGAAACGCCCCATACATCGCGAAGCCTCGATTAACCGAGGTCGGATTATCCGTGCGATGAATTAATCCTTGGCAGTTATTTTTATTTTCTACATTTTCGCCATTTTTATTATTATCGTGACTCGATTTAAATTTTGGTAAAAATTTATCCAAAGAAAACTCGGAGAACTAACTTTTTGTTAAAAATAAAATAAATAAATTGCACATAAAACAGGATAAATGGGAATAAATTTAACATTTTTCATGGCTCATTTCAATATTTTATACAGAATTCCATTATTTGTGGTATTTAATTATTTGCCCCCCCCCCCCCCCTCCCCAGGGGGTCCCCGTGCTCTGAATAATCGAGACTTTACTGTACACGCGTAGAATAGTTATTATTGAAATCTTTGAGCGAAATCATCGTATCGTATATATATATCAAAAATGAAATGAAAATGAGAAAAAAATGAAATAAACTAATCATCGATATATATATATATATTTTTTTTTTCAAGCATGAATGCATATATAGGCTCATTGACCCAGCGATGATTCGCTACTTTCCCTATTCATCCGATCATCACGTGCCCCGTGTTGCTCTCTTGGTCGTTTTCAAATTGCCCCGTGAGCGTGTGTGCGACTCCCACGCGCGTTCTTCACGTTCCGCCACCTGTTATGCTAATCGCTAAACGAATTGCCTTTTTCTCTTGTCTCATCGCTTCCCCCCGACCCGCCCCTTCCTTCTTGCCGTTCTCGTTAACTGTGAACGATCGAAATCCAATAAATTTGGCCAAATTGACTTTTTCCACTAACGGTTGTTTGTTTTTTTTTTTTTTTTATCTTATGTTACAGAATAAGACCAACCAGAACCCTACAATACAGTTCCTAGGAAATGAAGGGGTGAGTCGATTTTTATCATTTATTTTTTGTGATATAATAATATTATGAAAAAAAAAAAAAAAAAAAAATCGTTATCGGTTTAATCTCGTGGTGGAAAAATTATTCAATTTAATTTAATTAATAGCGAAAAATATATTAATTTTTTTTTTTTAAATGATATAAATATTATTATACAAAAGAACACGCGGGTGGCAAAAATTTCCGTTTAATTATCGCGCTAATTATTCTATTTATTTTGAATTGACAGCGTTGAAAAATGGTGGAAAAAAAATACATTTCAATTAATTATATAAATATTAAAATTTGAAAAAAAAAATGAAAAAAAATTGCTGGATAAAATATACATGATATTTTTATCCAATGAAAATCTCAGACTCGTAATTGCGACATGAGAGATTCGCTTAAAAACACCGTGACGTTGTATATTAGTTTACTTATTCAATATATACACTTGAAGAGCAATGACGCGCTCATGACGAGATAACGAAGGACTCGAGTCTGTTACACACGTCACAGTATAATCTACGACGAGGGGCTGACTCTCGTGTCTCTTCAATGAGTCTCTATGACAACGTCTTTCAAAGCTCTCAAAGTGCATGCACTATATATATATATATATGTATATATATACATGTATGGTAATACTTGATACGTCATTGCCACTGTAGCATGAAAAAAATCGAGGGATTCCCCCGTCTAGTCTATGGGCTATTCCATCTAAAATGTCATTTTTTTTTCACCCAAATTATTTTAGAAAATTATTAATTCCAACTTTTGACTATCTAATCGACTAGATAATATTTTTTTTATCTCAAGATATTTCACAAAAATATTTAAAACGGGCATAAATAATTTATTTGTGTCATTTTAACGGCAGCATAAAAAAATCGGGGGATTCCCCCGTCTAGTCTATGGGCTATTCCATCTAAAATGTCATTTTTTTTCAGCCAAATTATTTTAGAAAATTATTAATTCCAACTTTTGACTATCTAATCGACTAGATTTTTTTTTATCTCAAGATATTTCACAAAAATATTTAAAACGGGCATAAATAATTTATTTGTGTCATTTTAACAGCAGCATAAAAAAATCGGGGGATTCCCTGTCTAGTCTATGGGCTATTCCATCTAAAATGTCATTTTTTTTTCACGCAAATTATTTTAGAAAATTATTAATTCCAACTTTTGACTATCTAATCGACTAGATTTTTTTTTATCTCAAGATATTTCACAAAAATATTTAAAACGGGCATAAATAATTTATTTGTGTCATTTTAACGGCAGCATAAAAAAATCGGGGAATTCCCCCGTCTAGTCTATGGGCTTTTCACGCAAATTATTTTAGAAAATTATCTCCAAGTTTCGACTCGATAATATATATATATTATTTTTTATCTCAAGATATTTCACACAAATATATATAATAATAATCGTTTGTGTCATTAATCTTATTTATTCTCGCGGTCGTTGGCATCTTTTGTTGAGTTAACTTGAAATTTTGCAAAGTAGCTGGGGAGAAAGAAGAGAGAGAGAGAGAGAGAGAGAGAGAGAAAGAGAAAGAATTAGCAGACGGCAAGTTGTAGCTATCGTGCCAATTAAAATGAATCATTTTTACGTGCAGGCGTTTTATTCGACACACCTGATGCACCTGACGCACTTGTGTGCGAGTAGATCGAACGATTACACTGAGGAATCGTTTTCCATGCTACTGCATATCCTACACACACACACTTGAACTTATTTCGTATATATATATATATATATGTATGTATGTATGTATGTATGTATATATAAATACACATATGTATATATGTGTATATATATATATATATATATATATATATATATATATATATATATGCGACAATTGGAATTTCAAAATGCGACTTTCACGCGCGTGCCTTTTCTCACTCGAGCGTGATAGACTCGTGTCGACTTTGCCATTAAGCACTAACAATATCCGGGCACGTAAACGTAATTCTTCGAAATTGAAGAAAAACTTTTTTATTTTTTTTTCCATTTTTTTTTTTTTTGCTGAAAGTCGTGGCGATTTTCCAATTAACATATGAAAAGTTAACCGGGCATGGTTTTTTTAAATAATTAATCCCAAATTAATAAAAAACCATGAATTGTTTTTTTTTTTTTTTTTTTTTTTTTTTATGAAAATTATGCGATTTTTATTCTTATCTGCGGGTGGATCTCTCGTTCGCACTTTGGCTGCTAATTTCTTATCGATATATAACTTATGCGTGCACGAATTCTCGTCCATGTGAAAAAAAAAAAAAAAAAAAAAAAAAAAAGTGAGAGTTGTCGATCATTCCGCTGACGCATTATACGCGATTCGATCTTCGAGAGAGGATACGAAGAATTCTACATGTACACACACATATATATATATATATATATATATATATATATATATATATATATATATATATATATACATATGCATATATGTATATATGTATATCGCGAGTCCGGGATGGCGAGTTCGAGAGCTCGCGAAGGTTTCCGCTCGCGATCGCTCTCCTCGGTGAAGTGCGATCGAGGTCGTCCGGCAAGGTTACGCCATTTTCTCCCGAGCTCGTCTCTGGTCCGCGTTCTCGTCCGGTCATTGGCGACGCGGAGACACCAAACGCAGCAAATATGGAGGACAAAAAAAATTAGGGGTGTTTTTTTTTTTTATTATTTTTTATTCCTCCGATCGTCGAATAATTCTTGAAAGTCTCCGCGAGACGGTCCCGATTCAATATTTTACTAATTTCTCACCGTAACCCAGACACGATTTTTTTATTTTTTTATTTTTATCAAAATAATTCCGAAAAAAAATTAAAAACAAAAAATTCCCATCAATTGTTAAAGATTTTTTTAAAGATTTATAATTATTTCGTAATAAAAAATTGCGTTTAACAATTCAAACTCGAAAAAAATGAAAAATCAATTTTCCTTTCCCCGAAGAACAAATGTAAATATTCATCAGAGTAAATATTTAAATTTAAAATTTATCAGATATTTTATTTCGTGGATCGTTGAAAAAAAAAAAAAAAAAATTCCATTCGCTGCACATTTCTCGGGTATCCGAGCTCACCCTTGCAAGAATTTTAATTGATTTATAACTTTTACGTAAGTTTTTTCATGACTGTGGATATTTTTTTTTTTCATTTTTTATTTTTTTTTTATAGTTTTGTAGTCCGCGAGTGAAAGCTCGCGCCTCCTCGTATTTTCTCTCTCGTCCCCCCCCCCCCCCCCCACCCCTCTCACCCAGCGTATCTTTTTTCGCGATCGATTTACGAATTTCACCGAATAATTTTTCGGCCAACCAACTCGTCTCGATATTTTGATTCCATAATAATTTTTCCATATGACAAGAAATTAAGAGGAAAAAAATCGTATCGAGAAAATTCAAAACTGCAGCGAGTGATGAGCAATCGAAATAAAAAAAAAAAAAAATGAAATATTTAATTTCATCAGAAAAAAATATTTTTCATAATTTTCTCGAGTCTCGAATATATGACGGAAAAAAAAAACAAAAGAAAGTAAAGAAAAAATAACAAAAAAAAATATTCCACAAACAAAATAAATCATAAAATAATCATTTAAACGCTTGATAACGATATTTATCCTGTCGTAAAATTATTTTTCGAAACGATGAAATATAGTTGAAAGAGTGATGGGCGTTAATTGTGTCTTAAAGTATTTATTTTTATTATTATTATTATTTTTCATGCTTTTTCTATATGTACCAAATGGTGGCTATCTCGGATCGGGAGAGTCCGACGTTCCACACTGCATATATATATATATATATATATAATGTTTGTGTGCACAACACGCGAGCATTTGGGACTTTAAAGGGTTCGCGAAGGTCTGACAGTTTTATGTCTCATATGTTTCTCCCGATTCTCGTTCCTCTTCAGAGGCGCCACAGTCGCTGCCTACCCCCCACCCTCCGGCCCCACTCCTCCTTCTCTCCCCTCCTCCCACTTCCTTTCTCCGAGCTCCGAGTTACCTTTTTTTACTCAACGATCGTTTTATCGTCGGCGCCATATATATATATATATATATATATATATATGTATATATGTATATATATATGTATATATATGTATATATATATGTATATATATGTATATGTACGTATGTGTATATATATATATATGTACGTATGTGTATATATATATATATTTATATATATTTATATATGGCGACGAGTATATATATATATATATATATATATATATATATATATACTCCTTTTTTCTCTCTTCCTTTTTCTCCCTCGCTCATTCCCATCCACGGTTAGTTTACTACCTTGCTATTCTTGGATGTGGTTTTTGCTCCTCGGGAATCCCCAACTACCCGAGTCCTCCGTTCTTGAGCTCTCTCTCTCTCTCTCTCTCTCTCTCTCTCTCTCTCTCTCTCTCTCTCTCATTCGATGCTTTTCCACTCGTTGAGGCAAAACGGCAACAAAATTCTTATCATTACAGGAAAAAAAAAAATTACAAAAGATTTTCCACACGCTAAATTCGCGTAAGGATCGACGAGAACGTAAAAAAAAATATTACGTATCGCAGAAATCGTCGGGGAAAAACGTTCGTGATCCATTCATAAGAATCGATAATATAATAATTTTATTATTATTATCTAACTCGAGAATTTTTTACTCGAGAATCGATATTATTATTATTATTATTATTATTATTACCAAACTCGAGAATCGATATTATTATTATTATTATTATTATTATTATTATTATTATTATTATTATTATCTAACTCGAGAATTTTTTACTCGGTACAGCTGAACAATGTACATTGTGGTGAATCACGTATACACAAATCAATTACCCGGATGAATTTCCGCGTTCTCGAGAACAAGGAAGAGCCATATATTATTCTTCGTGAAACGATCTTGGATAATTTTTTCTTTTTTTTTTTTTTTCCCCCGATTTATCGTTCGATTGTCGTCGGTGCTTTTGAACGTTGTCGCGTTGTCGGCTCGACTGACGTTGCCTGGGATTTTTCTTCTATCTCTGTAAGACGATGGACGATCATAAAAATTTCATGGGTATCCCCCTGGTGGTGTTTATTCGAAATAGATTTTTTTTTTTTTTCGTATAATTTAATACAGGAAAGAAGGAAATGGAGTCTGAAATTGAAATTGAAAAAAAAAAACTAATATCAGAAATTCTTTCTCTCTCTCTCTCTCCCCCCCCCCCCCTCTCCCTCTTTCATACACACACTCACAAACACACGAACATGAAAATTTATTGAGGTTTTTTTATTCTTCGCACTCGACTCTTTCTTTCTCCCTCTCGCTCTCTCTCCTTCATTTTCTTTCCTCCTTCATTCTCGTAGGTAGCTCTCACGAGCCATAAGCAACGTGTACAGCAATTATTCCGGTATAATTCTCTCGTTTAGCCAACGTCCTTGTCGTGAGCGATTCTTTTCCCCTTTCCGGTTATGTTGACGCATTTTATCCCGTGAGAGAGAGTCCACACGAGACTTTCCACAGATAATCCCGTGGCTTAAATTCTCTGTATTAATTTTATCACAAAAAAACTTTGAAATTGAATCAGCCATTTTTTTTTTTTTTTATCCTACAAAATAAATTTATAATTTTTTACGAAAATGATTATTATTATTATTTTGTCATTAGGATGTAATTCTGTGTCCATCCGGGACTCTCTCTCTCTCTGTGCACAGAGTTTCTCATTTCATATGAATTTTATTTAAAATTTAAAATTTTCATTAATCATTTAATTAATTTTTTTATCTTTATAATTGTGGGAATTTTTTTTTTTTTTTTCGTTTTAATTCTTTAAAATTTTTTTTTTTCTGTACGTAATTTGTTTATCAACAATTCGTTGGGGCTTTTCGAGACAGAGCGAGAGAATGGGAAAATTTCGTTGAAATTTATTATTTTTATTGGGGCGGGTCGATATGCGAGAGAGACTTCTCTCCATGTATTTATGAACGTTTGCTCTCACTATATATGTACAATACAATGATATTGCACATAAGACCATTCGAGACGAGCCTTCACATTGTTGCCTTTCACTTGGTTACTTTATGCTGCTCTTGCCTCGCCACTTATATACTCTAATAAAATAAAAGCTTTTGTGCTATATATATATATATATATATATAATATTATCCATCGAGTACTGGATTATTGCTCAGTCATCGAAGAGATAAATAATTGGAATTTCCACCTTTCCATATCCCACAGCCTATCTCTAGATGGGCAGATTTTTAATTTTAATTTTTAATTTTAATTTTTATTTCTTTATTTTTAAATTAACGAGCCAAAAGTGAAATTACACGGAATTAATGACATAAGGAAATGCGAAAATAAATTATTAGATCATAAATATGATTGGACGAATAAGCTCTCTCATTTCTCCAGGCACTTTTGAGAAGCGAGAGAGAGAGAGAAATTAGAGAATTTTTTTTTTGCACGAAATACGAGCTCGCCGACGCTCGTTATAGAGATAATTCAGGTGTGGAAAAAAAAAAGAGAGAAAAAAAAAAGTTTGACCCGACAAGGTCAAAATGACCGGTAGGAGTTTATTTGTCAATCGATCATTCTCGCTCCGCAGTCTTTTGCTCGCTTCGTTTGTCTCCTTCAATATTATGAATATCGACGAGAGGTGAGGGAGGGGGAAAAAAAAAACAATGTTGACAAACGCACTATGAACGAAGCTAATACACTCGTGTCGTATCAGAGCGTGGACTCGAGCAAACTCACAGTGTGTGTGCTTGGCGCAAAAAGATATGCCAGAGTGCATTTTTGCGCGGGGCCCGCATATATAATACGCGAGTGTATATTTTATATATATATATATATATATTTTTTTTTTAATTTTTTTTTATCATTATTATTATTTTTTATGTATATAAGGCGAGGGAGTGCAAGGTCACGATAGTTCCCGCATCCGTGCCCGTTTTCCTACATCGCTCGGAAGAAATAATTCTCGTAAAAATATATATATATATATATATGTGCCGTGAAAAAAAATTATTACGTGGCACGAGGGTGTAAACGAGAATAGATATTGAAATTTGATTGGGAAAAAAAAACGTTTGTCCCAAAATTGAGTCGGGCGTTTTTTTGTAATCGAATTAATTCCGTTTGTCTTATTGAGAAACAAAAAGATTAAACTTGAACGAAATTTTATTTGAATTTTGACTCGCTAAACTTTTATTTTTTGATTAAAAATAAATTATTTGTTTGTTTTATTTACGTAAACAAGTTTAATTTATTTCAAACTGAAATAATTTATTTTAAATAAAAGTAAAAGAATTTTCATATTATATCCATTTAATTAAGTTTAACTAAATTTTATTTAAATCTTGGCTCAGTAAACTTTTAGTTGATTCCAAATAATTTTTTTGTTTAATTTAACTGAATTATTTTTGCTTGATTCATTTTTTTTTTTTGCTGCGTAAACAAGGTGATTTGGACGTATTAAATATATTCGTTTATTTTAATCAAATGAATAATTTATTTTTAATAAAACTAAAAGAATTTAAATTT
>OY769907.1:22620845-22630845 GCA_963669185.1 Dyspetes luteomarginatus | reverse complement strand
ATTGGAATAATACAAGTTTCAAAATGTGTCAGCGCAAGTGGAAGGGAAATAAGCCTTGACAAAAGTGTGTGGATTGCTAACCAAATTTTGATATATAGAGCCCTTAATAAATATTCTCGTGTTAAAATTTTACGGGTCTTCTAAAACTTCAATGGCTGTTGAAAAAAAAAAAAAAAATGTTTTCATATTTTTCTCATGTGTTCATGAGCGTTAGTCGCCCGAGGTCATACAGCGGTTAAATGTACTTCGTATAACCCAAACGAAAAATTGTCTTCCTGTTTCGTTCAAGTTATACCGAAAATCGACTCTCTTTCTCTCTCTCTGATTCTCTTGTCCTCTCTCTCTCTCTCTCTCCCTGATTCTCTTGTCCTCTCTCCCTCCTCTCTCTCTTTCTCTGATTCTCTTGTACTCTCTCTCTCTCTCTCTCTCTCATTCTCTCGTTCTTTCGTCTTACCGATTAAATCCATACCATTTTTCTGCTAATTAAAATAATTGACCAGCCATTTATATACTTATATTTATATTACATTGGTTCATCGTAATGGTGAGTGCACGTTGGCTCGAGGAAAATTCCCACAGGCCTATAATTGAGATTTATCAGTTTCGAGATAATTAAATAAATAAATTTACAAAGACAAACTAATGGAGAACTTTCCACAAACCGGAAGTGTCAGTCAATTATTTAATAATAATAATTAGACGATATTAAATTATTCATGCAGTCAAAACTGCGTGATTATAATGAGGGAAAAGAAAAAAATAATTTTTAACATTCGATCTGAACTTAGTTTTTCCCCTTTCGTATTTAAATATTACATTTGGTCATCGTAATGGCGAGTCCACGTTGCCTCGAGGAAAATTCCCACAGGCCTATAATTGAGATTTATCAGTTTCGAGATAATCAAATAAATAAATTTACAAAGACAAACTAATGGAGAACTTTCCACAAACCGGAAGTGTCAGTCAATTATTTAATAGTAATAATTTAATCATTTTAGACATTATTTTTTTAATTTTTATTATTATTAGACGATATGAAATTATTCATGCAGTCAAAACTGCGTGTTTGTAATAAGGGAGAAGAAAAAAAAATAATAATAATCGATCTGGACTTGGTTTTTCCCCTTTCGAGTGAAAAACAATCGCAATGGTCAGACGAGGCACGAGGATGAGAATCGCGAGTAAAAATCAATCAGCATTTTCCGTCATGACCTTTCCTCGTGTCATGAGTCTCTTTCTATTAGAGATATGACGAGCTCTTGCTTATTTTTTTTTATTTTTATTTTTTTCGGGACCACAAGATATTTTTCTTTATCGCTCCTTTGACACGTGTATTGCAAGCATTTTGCGCCTCCACATTTCTAGCTATACACATTTACAAGTGTATATAAATTCATGAGACAGAGAGAGGGCAGGAGGGAGGGAGGAACAGAGAGAGAGAGGCTGTGCCGAGAAACCATTGCGATTGCGAGCTAGAGAAAGTAATCTCTGTACCACCAGCTGGCCTGGCATTGTGTGTTGCAACCGGTGGTCGGTCAGTTAACGGTCCTCTCTCTCTTTCTCTCTCCATCTTCATCTCCCATACGAGCGTAGCCTTCTCGATATTCTATTTCATCAGGAGAAATTGAAAAAAAAAAACAAAACAAACAAACTACATCCTATTCGTGAGGCTTTCAAGTGAGGCAATTTCTGTCAAGGAGTTTTGATAAGCACGAAATGAAAAAAAAAAAAGATAGAGCAAAATTTAAATTTCTTCCCATTAACAATCCTCTGTGAGTGTTGAGGGTCTAAGAAAAATGTGTAATTAAATTTTTTATTGATTTTCGTCTTTCGGCTCTTCTCATGTGCCCCTGTAGACTGAAGGGTGGGAGAAAAACGACGACAGTGGCGCCTACGGCGGAGCGAGAGAGAAGCACGGAAATTTTGTAGCTCATCACATGTTAAAGAAATTTCACAACTGGGGACGAAAATAATTGTGTGATGAAATTCCAAAAATTTGAATTTCCATGACTTTTCCAATCGAACATTTCACCCAGGTAGTCTGAGATTTGTTTTGTAAATTTATCAAAAGTCTAGGAAATTTTTTTGACGCGACGTGAGAAGCGTGTAAATTATTAGAATGCACTCGGTGGGGGGCGCTGGAAGGCCGAAGAAGAAGAAGAAGAAGAAGAAGAAGAGAAGAAGAAGAAAAGAAGAAGGAGGAGGAGGATATCAAGAGTCGTTTTTAAAGCGTTTATGTAAACCTTGAGGCTAGATCCGGATTGTTAAGTGGCGCGGGCGCTCGAGATCTCTCGCGTCTGCGCATGCGCGATAGCGAGAACTGCGAGTTATCTAGCCGCGTTCGAGCGAGGAAAGTGGAGGGGGATATGAGGAGTGCGAAATCGACGGTGGTGCCACTTGTGGTGAAGGGCTACACCTGTGACCGGTGGCTCGTGAGGACCGAGCGCGCTTGCGCGGTCAGCCAGCTGAGTCGCTGCAACTGCGCATGCGCCCAAGAAAGAGGCAGAGTGGGAGAACTGATGGCTGGGGTGGGGAGGGGGGAGCGAGCGAGGCACGCATGCTAGATAGCGCCTGATGCGCGCACAATTCATATATGAATGTGTGTGCGTGTGCGCGAGTGCGCGCATGCTAACAGCGTAAACTCAAAGCGAGAGAACGAG
The DNA here is from genome assembly GCA_963669185.1 of Dyspetes luteomarginatus. Classification (NCBI taxonomy): domain Eukaryota; kingdom Metazoa; phylum Arthropoda; class Insecta; order Hymenoptera; family Ichneumonidae; genus Dyspetes; species Dyspetes luteomarginatus. The sequence continues at coordinate 22,628,185 of OY769907.1, read as the reverse complement.
AGTATCGGCTATGCATGTATATAGCCAGAAAAATACAAAACGTCGGCGAAAGTGTTCTCTTATTACACTCGACGACCCTCGAGCGCGATATGCTTGGATATTAAATGATTTTACTGCTCAACGATCGCACCAGCAACAACAACAACAACGACGACGACAAAAATTTATAACAGGGTTTTTTTGTCACGGGTCTGTCTCCATTCTTGGACAGAACAATGAGAGGACCGTGATAACGAGAGCAAAGGCTAATTTATTGGTATTATTATTATTATTGGTATTATTATTATTGGTATTATTATTATTATTATTATTATTATATAGAATACTCGAGACTGAGTAATGAGGCAAAGGAGAAGATCTACAGTAAAAATCGAGATTCTCGCCTTTGTCGCGATACGTTATCGATTTTTCATCGCATATACAAATTTATGAGCACGATAAATTTATTATTATTATTATTATTTGCGGAGAGCTGTCTGTTGTAATCGAAGCTCGTCGATATTCTGGTTTAGAAATTTTATCAAGAAGGCCTTTATTGTTATATTAATTTCAATAATAATAATAATAATAATAATATCAATCAGTTTATCATGCATACAATTTTTTTTTCAATGAATGACGTTTGAGTAATCGATAAAAAAAAATGTTTAATGCATTTTTACAAGGAATTGACATTATTATTGTTTTTTTATTTTGTAAATTTTACATTTATTTCTTTATTTCTGATTAATGAAATTTTATTGATTTTTTTTTTTTTTTTTTTAATGAGAATAATTCATTCCTATTAAATCACACAAAATTGCCTTTAAGGGGCGTTAAAAATTGATTAAAAAATTGATTGAATTTTGAATTCTGCAAATATGAAATATGCTCGTAGCAAATTAATACAAATCGATAAATTTGTATCTTTGTATCTTTCTCTCTCTCTCTCTCTCTCTCCCTCCCTCCCTCGCAAGCTCTTGCAAAATAATATTGGCCGAGTTTAATTTGTGCGTATTAAAGTGCACGTGGCAATGCACGCAAAAGTCCTGTGTTGAAAAGTTTTATTCTCGCTTGGATCTCGTAAAGAGTTAACGCATACATATATACACAGACGAGTCCTATAATCGCAAATACACAATTACAAGTACGCGGTAATAAATAAATATATATATATATATATATATATATTTATTTATTACCGCGTACTTGTAATTGTGTATTTGCGATTATAGGACCGGTCTTGAATACATTTATTTATTTATTTATATATATATATATATATATATATATATATATATATATATATAAATAAATAAATAAATAAATGTATTCAAGACCGGTGCATAAAGCCGAACACGAAAGAGCCACGATAAAAATGACCTCGTTTTCTGTCAAACGGAGGTTAAGTAACTATATACCTTAGCAGCGTTTTGTTCGCATGTTATTCCTTTCACTGAGATATTCCAATGCTTTGATTTTGCTCGCCTCTCTATTATTTTCTGCACTTGTTCTGCGCGAATAATAATACTGCGTTTTTGCACACAGTATAAAATTCGAAGAATATAAATTTGTCTAAACGAAACGAAAAACAATCGTTCTCGCCACCCTCCACCCACTAATAAAAAGAATAATAACTTTGTTGCGATAAATTTTATTGAGTAATTTTTTTTTCCTTTTTTTTTTATCTGAAAAAAAAAAAAAACAAAATTGTCATGAATGAAAAAATGTGTACAGTTGACAATTATGAAATTTGTGCTGATACAAAAATAAAATTATAGTAATGATTAATTACGATAATAAATTTATATTTTATCGACAAAAAAAAAGTGTTCAAATTATAATAAATTGTCGCATAAAGTGTAAAATTGTCATCACTTGATAATATTTATTTACAATTTCTCAGTGTGCATATTTTATTTCATTTAGGATCTTGTGGCCTGCATTGGTAATATATATATATTTTTTATTGCAATATTTATATATATATATATATATATATGTATATTGCAATAAAATGGTTAATTGCATTTTTTTATTATATTTGCATTTTCAACTCAGTGTTAATCTTATCGCATGTATCGGTAAATGATCGGCTAAATTATTAATTGCATTTTAGCTCGATTCAGTGAAGATAAATTATAAAATAGTGATCACTGGAGCTTTTCAATCTCGGAATAAATTTGAAAAATATTTGGGCCAAGTTTCTTATTCCGCAATGCTGTCATACACATTATATATATATATATATATATAATATTGTAGAAGAGAAGAGATTCCTCTAGAGGTCATAGTCTCGTCTATGTGTTTGTGTTTGCATTCTGGTAAAAACAGTCGGTTAAAATTTTTCCATCTCTTTCTCTCTCTCTCTCTGTTTCTTTTTCTCATTCTTAAAATTTGTCTCTTTCTTCTCTTCTCATTCCATAAAATATCATATTTATCTCTCTCTCTCTCTCTCTCTCTTCTTCTCATTTTTAAAATTTGCCTCTTTCTTGTCTTCTCATTCCATAAAATATCATGATTATCCCTCTTTCTCTCATTCGTTTATTTAATACTCGCTGGTTGTATCTCTCGCTCTCGTGCTCGTTTGACCGCTACCAGTCAGTGTGGATCGAAGGTATGTAGGCTGTGCCACATCCCTGCCCGGAAACCGTTACCTGCCTCTACCACTCAATGGAGCTCGCCATACCGTTCTTCCCATATACACGAATTTCACCTTTACCTTTGTCGAATAGGCGCAACACAGCAGCTCGAAATGTTTTTATCGCGAAAGAAATGAAAAAAAAAAAATTTAATCGAGCAAGAAATTAATTATTTCATAATTCATAAAATAATTTTATTCAGAAAAAAATTAGAAAAAAAAAAAACGTAAGTGTTGAAACGAAAAATTGATCAAATTTCTATGATCAACTTCATTTTTCGTCCTCTCAACATTTATTGGACGAGATTTAAAAAACGAGCCAACACGTGTTCGCCCATACACGAATTTTCTCTTTACCTTCGTCGAATAGGCGCAACATCAGCTCGAAACGTTTTTATCGCGAAAAAAAATTAAAAAAAAACAAAATTCAAGCAAGAAATTAATTATTTCATAATTCATTAAATAATTATATCCAGAAAAAAAATTATTAAAAGAAAAAAAAAAATCGTAAATGATGAATATAAAAATTTTCAAAATTTCTATGGTCAACTCGTTTTTTTTTTCATGCTAGTCGAATCTCAACGTTACTTGGACGTGAATTAAAAAAACTAGCCAACACGTGTTACCCGAGCCATTCACACATGTCAATCGAGCTCGCCCATACACGAATTTCCATTAATCTAAAAATCTACAAATCTATAGAATTGAAAAATTAAAAAAATTGCTGATAGTCAACTCATTTTTCATGCTAATCACAATTATACGTTTTTCGCATGAGTTACAAACGACCAAAAACTAACACCTCTTTATGTACATCTTGCGTCCAAATAGCAGTCTCTCTCTCTCTCTTTCTCGTAGTAGTCGGTGTCAGTTACCTCAGGAATGTGGACGGTCCGTTCGTTTCTATATTAAGCTAGTATACATATATTATATATGCTCGGGCTATAACGAGACCCTCGTATATATATATATATATATATATATATATATATATATATATATATATATATATATGTATTTATATATAAATACATATATATATTTATGTATATATGTATGCATATATATATATATATATATATATATATATGTATGTATGTGCATAAATACGTCATCATAACTGTGAAGCATATATTTTATCACTAGAAGGTAATCCATGTTTTTGGATACATGAGTGGAAATCCCACGAGATATGTATACATATGTGACATGACATAGTTTTATCGTAACTATACATAAAATATATAGACACATGGAAATATGCTCGTAAACGTCCTTCTCGGGGTCGTCAGAAAGTCCAGAGGAGCAAATTTTTTTCAATCAATATTAATTATTGGTAATTCTGTCTCTGTCAGAGAGAGAGAAAGAGAGAGATTTTTCTCTCTAACTCAAATTTTTGATTGACAAATTTTTCCCGAGATTTTTATGTGCTATACAATAATTGGAAAATTTCCCAAGTTGATATTTATAATAAGAAAAATTATACGCTAACTTTTGTGAATAAACAACAACAAAAAATGCTCTCATGCTTATCGATGTTTTTTTTTTTTTTTTTTTATTTTAATTTCTTGATGAAAAAAAAATATTTGTACATATATATATATGTCTCTCCATTGAGAGAGAGAGAGAGAACTCGAATGGCATTTATAATATTCGTGTATGCTCTTTGCACGAGAATCGTCGATGAATTTTAACGTTTTCGTATTAAGGAGAGAATTTTTTTTTTTTTATAATTTTCATTTAATTTAGTGCAGCATCCGGCATAGATACGTGTTAAAATTTACAATTTATCTAGATTGATAAATGATAATTTATTGATTCTTAAATTCGATACTTGATCCCGAGGTAGACGAGTAGACGAGGTAGAAAAATTTATTTCGAGGAATTGCCACCTCGTGTTGTTCATATATATATATATATATATATATATATATATATATATATATGTGCAATTAATTACGAAACGCAAATTTCAATTTGAATTGAATGCAATTTAATTCACCTGTGACAAAAAAAAAGTCAAAAATCGTATTATATGTTACGATAAAAAAAAAAAAAAACTTATATGGGTTATCGAGGGAAAATAATAAATGACATTTTTCAATCATATTTTGTATATTTTTATTCAAATGATATTTAGCAAACTTGGCGGAGTTTACAAATTTAGCTTCTCGTCTCTGTTGTAATTTGCATTGGTTATTTTCCATTTCCGTCTTTCTCTCTCTCTCTCTCTCTCTCTCTCTCTCTCTCTCTCTCTCTCTCTGTCTTTCTTTTCTTTATCTCTCGTGAGCATACTCAGCCATTCGAAAAGCTCCAATTCTTCACGATGAGGTAAAAGAAGGAGGCAGAACGGAAAGCAGAGAAAGAGAGAGAGAGAGAGAGAGAGCATAGAAATCCAAAATAGCCGGATGCAAGACAAAAATACACACATCTCGAGTTTTCTCTCGCCCGCACAGCGTCGTTTACCATCTCACCAACAACATCGTTATCCGTATCTTCCTCGACCATAATACGTCACACGACAGAACGACGAAAAAAAATATTTTTCCCCCAATAGATTTTTTAAGTTGATTTTTTTTTTTTTTTTTTTTTTTTTCTAATTTTTCTCGTAAAATTATCGATAAGATAAGAGCAAAAAAAAAAGGAAAAAGCAGGTTGAAAGTGAATGTCGTACACGAGGAGGATAAAATATAGTGCCAAATAAGAGGATTAATTGCAGATCGGGGCTTCAAAACACGTTTTTCGTGTGTTGCACGTTTAGCATACATGGACAGTGCTCGGAAGAATTTTCCGAGTAGGGTGAACCGTGACGTTTGTCACGTGTATCGAGAAATAAATGTTGACCAAGAGAGCGAGGGGTGGGGGGTGGGGGGGGGGTGGAAGAGAGAGCGAGGGGGGCGAAAGAGCGAGAGAGGAAGGGCACGGGCGGAAGAGAGAGAGAGAGAGAGAGTGAGAGCGTGAGGGGTGGGGAAGAGAAAGAGAGGGGGAGGGTGGGAGGGAGAGGGAGATGCGAGCGTTCCGCGTGATTGTTTACTCGATGCTGACGCTCATATCGATTCCTCATAATCGTCCTACACACTTGTTTGTACGTCATCACCAAGGAACTAGGATATGAGAGTTACATAATTATTTGACTTAATTGTACTGGCCAACGAGGGCTTTTGGACAAAAAGAACCGACCACGTAATCTTCCTTAAGCCTCGAGGATTTAACATTTTGAAAAAAAATAATATTTCGTGAATATATATATATATATATATATATATATATATATACATATATATGCGCCAACTTTGCTCGATTCTCTCTCCGCGCCGGCTGCGAGTTGACCGCGGACGCATCCGCGGATTCATAACCATAACGGCGTCTTCGCGTTCCGCGGTAAACAAGCCGGAGCCGAGAAAAAGAGAGAGAGAGAGAGAGAGAGAGAAATGTGCAAGAGCGTAAAACTGCGAGAATCGAGCTATGGAATAAATGACCCTCCGCCCCCCCCCTCCCCTCCCCCTCCCACCCCAAGATAGAAGAAGGCATGAAACATTCGCAGCTTCACCAAAGCGGAGCCTCTCAATGTAGGTTACTATCGCAATATGTAGTCTCTTTTTTTTCTTCTTCTTCGTCTTCTTCTTTTCCTTCATCATCTTTTTCTTCTTCTTGTTCTTCTTCTACTTTGTCTTCTACTTTGTCTTTTTTTTCCTCTTCATCTTCTTCATCTTCTTCATCATCTTCATCATCTTCTTCTTCTTCTTCTTTATCTTCATCTTCATCTTCATCTTCATCTTCATCTTCATCTTCATCTTCATCTTCTATTTCTTCTTCTTCTTCTTCTTCTTCTTCTTCTTCTTCTTCTTCTTCTTCTTCTTCTTCATCATCCTCTTAGTTTGATTCTTCTCTCGTCGCCATTTTTTTTTTATTCCTCCTTTGTGCTCACTTAATTTTTCTTCCTCTTTTTTTTTCTCCCTCGTCTCTCATCGCGAAATGATTCTCGGCCCAAGTTGATGCTCCTTTTTCATCCTCAGCTTGAGCGATGCGACCCGAATTTAAGAAGGCCGTAACGCGACGTAACCCGAACCCACTTCTCTACTCTCGGCACTCGACATTGTATCATTCTGTCTCTTTTTATTCTCTATTCTTGCCTGCATGCTTTGTCGCCTCCTCGCGTCTTTGGTACTATTTTTTTTTTTTTTTTAATTTGATTTAATTGTTTTTAATTATTATTATTATTATTATATATATGCGCTACGTCATGACATCGACGCCAACATTGAACCCGACTTGGTCGCCTTTTTTTATTTTTTATTTTTACATGATTCGAGTACACAGAAAAACAAAAATTAATCATAAAAAATCGTCCGAAATTTAAATGTCATTTGTGCCAATTTCAATTTTGACTTGTGTCAGAGAGTCAATTTTTTTCGTCATTTTGATCGTAACAATTGATGAATTTTTGTATTAACCCTGCATGGCGTCTCGAAAAATAAATAATAAAATTTTCATCCATCATTTAAATGTCATTTGAGCCGTTTCTCAGTTGAGACGGAATGATTTTTTTTTTTTTTTTTTTTTTTTTCAATTCAAAGACACATAAAGTTTGTTGTTTTTTAACGCAACTTGTCGAAAAATTTAAATCCGCAAGCGTGACGTGAGCGTGGGAGTTATTCGAAAAGCATTTCTGAAAATTCTTTCTCTTATTTTCATCTATTTTCTCCCCCCCCCCCCCCCC
>OY769907.1:22603782-22618782 GCA_963669185.1 Dyspetes luteomarginatus | reverse complement strand
CGAGATACACAAGGAGAATTACATAAATTTTTTTATTCACACGTCTCTACATTGTTGAAGAATTTTAGCTGTTTTATGCTATTTTCTATTATTTTCTACTTTGAATTAATTTATGCGGAGATATCGAGTCTCGGTCTCTTGATCGTTGTATATTTTATATATATATATTTTTTTTTTTCCATCGTTACTGACCAACGCTAAAAAAAAATTACCGGAGCAAAGAAAAAGAACTGTTGATAATTATAAAAAAAAAAATTGTTGTTATTTTTTCGAAGTATAGATTTTGCTTATAATTCTACTCGAACCTCGAACTCTAGTGGCCGGGAGGGAGGCAGAATTGTGTTTTTTTTTTTTTTTTTTTTTTTTTTTTGCTCACCGAGCGAGCGACCAAGTTTGGTGTTGTCAGTCGCTTGGTAAATATAAAACAAAGTCGGCTATGCCCGAATAACTTGCGGCGGCAATAGACGTTTCGAGACAATGACGATGAGCAAAAACGTCAAAATATATATATATATGAATGTTCTTGTATATATATATACAAGAATATGTGTGCGTGTGTGTGTGTGTATGTACCAGCGCAATTCCTCCGCTTCGCGTTTGCCTCTTTTCTCTCTCTCTCTCTCTCTCTCTCTCTCTCTCTCTCTCTCTCTCTCTCTCTCTCTCTCTCTCTCTCTCTCTCTCTCCTCCCCCCCCCCCCTCTCTCTCTCTCTATTCTCCCGGACCACCAGCTATTATAAAAGACATTGCATAATATCGTGCTCATGTTGCCTCACTCTCGAAACATAATAATCATAATAATGGGTCAGACAGATTGGATATGACGACGTGGAGGATGAAGTGGTGGCGTGGCGCGCGGGCTTGGGGGGGGGGGGGGGGTAGAATATATCAAGAGGCGAGAGAGTTTTCTCGGTATTACGATTATGGATTTGACATTGTTTTTTTTCTTCCTTTTTTGTTTTTTTTTTTTCTCCATTACTTTATATTTTTTTACAACGAGAGATAAGACACGTGCCAGTATTTTTGTTTTTTTTTTTTTTCTTTCGCATTTTTACAAGGGACAAATTTAAATGACGATTCTAGTTTTTTATTTCTCGTTTCTCTTTCATATTATTTTTCCATTACTCGCGACCTTGATGTCCGTTCAGAATTATACATTTAAAAAAAAAATAGTTTGAATTATACGGAAATTATAAAATATTAACACATCCGGCAGTAATTGAAAAAAAAAAATAGTTTCGATTTTTTGCGGCTTTTTTTTTTTTTTTTTTTTTTTCCTTGTTTCTTCAAACCTAACACATGTAGCGTGTCCGGTTAGGATAAACATGAGGTGAGCACACAAAGCATCCGGAAATATCGAGTGACCACAGCAGTATATATATATATATATATACATATTTAGTCTCATGTGCTGGCGAGCAGGAGGGATCCGAGGAGAAACGCGAGCTTGATTACTTCCGGGTTTCAAGAGACAGTGCGCGCACTCGTGTTCGCCTTTTACGATTCACTTTCTTAATATATATATATATATATTACATGCTGTGTATATACCAACATATGAGCGGTTTACTCCTATCGAATTTTTTCCGTGAAATTTTTATCGTATATATATATATATATATATATATTTCAGGCTGTGTATATACGAACATATGAGCGGTCTAGTCTCTATCGAATTTTTTCTGTTAATTTTTTTTCCCATTTTTCGTCAAATTAATTTCAATTTAATTTCAAGTCAATTAATACATAATATATATATATATATATATATATATATATATATATTTTTTTTTTTTTGAATGCCAAAGTCACAAAGTCTCCTCTCTGACTTTTATCTTTGATTAATATTTTTGTTTCGTTTAGTTTTTCGAAAAAAAATCGTTAAATGAAATTTACGTACATATATATATAAATATTGACATATATTTGTTTATTATTAGAGTTGAATTATGCTGACTAATTTTCATCGAGATTCGTTTAAATTTGGCAAACATACGTGACAATTTATACCCTCATTTTGAACTATTTTTCATCTGTCAGTTTGACCTTGACTGGCCAATTAAAATATTGCCTAAAATAATATAAATTAATTTATTCGCACGTTATTATTATTTTCAAAAATTTACGGGTATTTTTTTGAATATTAAAAAAAATTTTTTACGCGGGTAATAAATTTTGTCTCAACGAGCTGCTCATATTTTCGCTCAATTCTTGGACGAAGACGAGTCAAGCTCGTCGAACTTTACAAACGCCAGCTGTAAATTCGAATGTACAATCAGCAGCGATGAGGCAAAAACCGTTGGATAAATTTTCGTATCACAAAAATAACAGACTGGAATTATATACAAGTGAAACGAAAGGCACAAATAAAAAAAATCACGCCGTTGGAACGTGAACGCCTTGAATCGAGAATTTTTAGTGTTTTTTTTTTTTTTTTTTTTTTTTTTTTCGTCATCGCGTCATTGACAATTATTATTCTGTACCGGAAGTCAACCGAAAAGCCCGTTTTCATTGTACGTAAATCTGTGGTTGTCCATCACTCTTGAGACTCGTGTGTGTGTGAGAGAGAGAGAGAGAGAGAGAGAGAAAATTTATTTGTCTCTCGGTCGCCTGAGAGGGAGAGAAGCCATTTTTGTTTTGAGCTCGAAATGCTCAACACGATAATTTAGGCGTCACAATTGGACCAAACTTTATTTCCCCCTCCATCTCTGTTTGTTCTTGACTTTTGTCGGATTTTCTCACTCTATTTTCTCATATTAATCAATTTTTTGTCTGGTTATTTTACAATCTGCCACGTTTTCTCTCCCTCTCTCTCTATCTCTCTCTGATTTGTCCATTCTGCAACGTCTTGGAGGAGAAAATAATCTTTTGTGTCAATCGTGCGGAACGAAGGTGAAACTTTTTTCCCACCCCACGAGCAAAACGAGAACGAATTCTATGGCCTCGTGTATATATATATATAGATAGAAATAGATATAGAAAGATAGAAATAGATATAGATATAGGTATAGATATAGATATAAAAAGTATTTCCAATAATGTTTCGCTACGATTTTTCTCTCAATGGTAACTTTGGGATCGTTACTTCACGATTATCTCTGCAATAACACACTCTCGCAACTCGTCCCCTGCTCGAATGTTGTTTTTTTTTTTCGTTTATTTTTTATCTAATTTTTACGATTGAAAAAAAAAAAAAAAAGGAAAAAAAAAAAATTTGAATTAATGATCCTGAAATTCTTCGCGTCTCTGCGAGACTGCCAGAATTAAAAAGCTTCAACATCGATGGCTCCGGGAACTCATTAAAATAACATGAAATAAAATGAAAAATAAAAGAAGCTGGTTAATAATTTTTCGTAATTTTTATCCTTCGTTTGTTTTTTTTTTTTTTTTTTTTTTTTTTCTTACGAAACGACGAGATTGAATAAACCGAAGATTTTTAAATCCGCGAGGAGCGAAGAGCGAGAGCAGACGATTGCAGACAGTGACAAAAGCCAAGAGAGCGAAGTTGGAGAGATACGAGAATATCATTATTGAAAAAAATAAAGACTCCCGGCGTATAAACGAGTTTTTCTGGTATCTCCTTTTCTCTCTCTCTCTCTCTCGCTCGCTCGCTCTCTCTCTCTCTCTCTCTGCGCATAGCGCGAGGCCCGTTTGCTGTGCTGGCAACTCTCTGTGGCTTCGTCTGGCCTGCGATGGCCGTTACCACTCGCGCTCCTCCCTCTCCCTCGCCTCTATCTCTATCTCTCTCGCTCTCCTTCGCCTCAATCTCTCTCGCTCTCCTTTGCCTCTATCTCTCTCGCTCTCGCTCTCCTTCGCCTCTCTCGCTCTCGCTCTCCTTCGCCTCTATCTCTCTCGCTCTCGCTCTCCTTCGCCTCTCTCGCTCTCGCTCTCCCTCGCCTCTATCTCTATCTCTCTCGCTCTCCTTCGCCTCTATCTCTCTCGCTCTCCTTCGCCTCTATCTCTCTGGCTCTCCTTCGCCTCTATCTCTCTCGCTCTCGCTCTCGCTCTCCACTCGTTCACTTTGCAAAACAAGTATATTTGGCTGAGATTCCGATAAGCCGAAAGCGAGCTTCTCACCTACACAAAATCACACACATTTTTACCAACATATAACATATTTTCCTTCTCTCTCTCTCTCTTTCTCCTTCTCTCTCTTTCTCTCTCTTTCTCTCTCTTTCTCTCTTGAATCTCTCATGTTATTTTAGCTTTTAGCATATAAATATAAACTCGTCTCTCTATACGTACGTATGAGGTTACCTCGCGTGCGTAATTAACAAAGGGAACACGAGAGACAAAGACCGACCATTACTCGACGTATTTTCTCGTAAATGTCTTCCAACATCGCGACGATATAATTAAAACTGAGAATAGGAAAGATTGCGCGACATATATATATATATATATATATATATGTGTGTGTGTGTGTATTATATATTTAAAAAAAAATACACTGAAACGAATTGGGAGTAAAACTCGAGATCCTATGCAATAGAATCATACAAATCAGTTGTTTAAGTGGATTGAAATATAAACACACATTTTTCAATTAACGTTAACTTTTCCCACAACTGCAAAATCCCTTGGGAACGCTAATTTATTAACTTAAACTATAAAAAAACAAAAAAAAATTCTTCCACCCCAAAAGTTAATTGATACCATTGAAAGTTTGCCCAAGAAAATTTCAACTATATCTCTCTCGAATCCATAATAATTTTACCCCCCACGTTAAATAGAGTAAACAATTTTTTAAGAGAAAATAATTATTGAAAAAAAAAAAAAATCAGTTTCATAATTATCCGAAAATTGTATGGAATCGATGAAAATTATTAATGAGGTTTATTGACTCGTCAATAATATTGAGCTAATGAAATGAAAAAATTGTGTCAAAAATTAATTCGTTATCGAGTTAAATTAATTTTCAATCGCATCTATATATATATCTATATATATATCTATATATATATATCTATATATATAATGTTATTTAACCTTCCATGGTCACATATGGGGTCCATAGCACTCCAACATCACGTGTGACCAGCGTGTAATTGCACCTAAGTGTGACCACCGAGGGCTTTTGGCGTATACGGTGTGTATGTGTGTGTGTGTACCAGTGAATGACCGCTTCAAGATTCAGCACCAGTGAATGACCTCCCGTGTTAAAATCACTATATATAGATATAGGTCGCGTCAAGTCGTCTATTTACTGGCGTCTGGTCATTCACTGGTGCACTCGCCCTTTTTTTCCCAAAATATTCTCGTATTATCGAGAAATATTTCGAGGACGAGCATTGATTGACCAATTTTTCATAAATTTTTAACAATCGATAATACAAGCCTGAAATATTTGTAATTTTGGTGGAAAAAAATTAAAAACGAGACGCAGACATGAGAGAAATTATTGGATTCATTAATTTTTTTTTACTCGTCCGTAAACTTTTTTTTTTTTTTTTACCGCATTGCAGAAATGTCGAAAAAAATTGCAATTGATTCGTATCACTGTTGGGCTTTGTCTACATGCTTGCATTATATTTATGATGAATGTGTGCATATGATAACAAAAGGGTCAAAGTCCGCGTACTCGAGAATTTGCGTCATTCAATGAGAATTAATGACATTTTTTTTTTTTTTTTAGATTGTAATTTGAGATAAATTTGTTTACGAAAAAAAAAAAAAAAAAAAAAAAATGTCTTGCCCTCATTCATATTCTATTTAGCTCTATGAAAATTCAACAAGAACAATAACAGGGTCGACGGTTATTGTTCTTGGTGAAATTATTGGCCATTTTTTTTTTTTTTAATTTTTGTTTTTTTTTGTTTTTTTTTTTATAATTGCACAGAATACACAATAGAATAGTGGTTGGCTCATCGCTTCGAACTTTGACGTTTTCCTCGTTGCTCGTCATTTGAAACGTATGCATGCAACCGCGCTCACTCGACCTCTTGACCCGATCGTTTGTCCCTCTCGAGATGGCACACGCGTGCTCGTCGCTCATACGAACGTTGTGACGATCATTATCGGTTATCGGTCAATCACACGCTATAGCATATGCGGAAAGTTTTATTTTTATTTTTATTTTTCCAATCATTAGAAAAAAGTCAATTTAACGATCTGTTTTATGATCATTCCATCAATAATATCGTTATCTCACTCGATAAATTATTTTTTTCCGTGCGAGGCTTTTTGATTGTCGTAAAAAACTGATAAAATAATGATATATATATATAGATATATCCCATGTCTTTTCGAAAATGTTCATAATAATGGCTAATGGAGACAAAGAAAATCAAATGGCGATGTGAATTATAAATTTCTACCAGAATTCATAATTGATAGCAAGAAAATAGTTGCCCAAATTATGCAATTGTTGGACAACTGCAATTTTTTCAGTACGATTACCTGATTTAATTTATATATTCACTCGATTCACGAGCTTTGGAAAAACGAACTAAAATTTGGAGAGTAGGAAGAGGAGAAAAATTCTATAATGGGAAAATAAAATTAAATAAATAAATAATTTATGAAGGAACCTTTCCGGGCTCGGTTTCTTCGTGATGGGCCAAATTTGGGCCTCAACATCGCGAGAAGGGAGAAGAGGCGAGCAATCAGAATCAGTAGCCTACTGACACAGTATCGACTCTCGATCCTCCGCGTGTCGTTATGTGTGTAGTCTCCCTCTGTCTCCTTTTTCTCTTTCTCTCTTTCTCTCTTTTTCTCTTTTTCTCTTTTTCTCTTTCTCTCTTTTTCTCTTTTTCTCTTTCTCTCTTTTTCTCTTTCTCTCTTTCTCTCTTTCTCTCTTTCTCTCTTTGTCTCTTTCTCTCTTTCTCTCTTTTTCTCTTTTTCTCTTTTTCTCTTTTTCTCTTTTTCTCTTTTTCTCTTTTTCTCTTTTTCTCTTTTTCTCTTTCTCTCTTTCTCTCTTTCTCTCTTTCTCTCTTTTTCTCTTTTTCTCTTTTTCTCTTTTTCTCTTTTTCTCTTTTTCTCTTTCTCTCTTTCTCTCTTTCTCTCTTTCTCTCTTTCTCTCTTTTTCTCTTTCTGTCTTTCTCTCTTTCTCTCTTTTTCTCTTTCTCTCTTTCTCTCTTTCTCTCTTTCTCTCTTTCTCTCTTTCTCTCTTTCTCTCTTTCTCTCTTTCTCTCTTTCCCTCCTTCTCTGCTTCTCTCTTTCTCTTTGTTTGTGTGTTGTTTCTCATTGTCGTCGCTTCATCGTTCGTTCCCGTTGCTTATATTTTCGTAGTCGCCACAAAATCGTGAGCTCTCTATAGTCGCCATGCACAAATCCGATGGCAACACGCTTTTTAAAGCAACGCGGTACATTCTGGGTGCAACCGTATAAATGGTTAAGCTGGTGAGGTGCTCACTCGTCTTTTTTTTCTGTCTTTCTTTCTCTCTTATTCTTTCTCCTCCCTCTTTCTCTCGCTCTCTCTATATATATATATATAATATTATATATATATATATATAATGCAGCAACAACGGACGAGAACTGAGCTATATGACGCAATTCGTTACGAGCTGCTAACCCCGAGTGCCTTCCTTTCCTATATACACATTCTGCAGACTCTGTATATATATGCAAGTTCTGTTTTTCTTTCAATTTAGTAATTAAAAATTTCTGTTTATATTGTTATGTTCCCTCAATGAGAAAAACTATGATTTTTAGCTGTTTTGCCAGGATCTCGCAATTTTGATTTTTTTTTTCACTCAATGCCTACATCGTTCGATTTTGAAATTAAAATATCTATATTGTACTGCTTTGATGAATCACGAAGGGCGTTATTTCGCGATGACTCAGAAATACACGAGAGAGTGCATATTTATAGAGGAGAGTTGCGCTTCTCTTTTGGCGAGTTGGCGTTTTGTATTTTATGAATCAGACAAAATGTATGCGCACATTCACGAGAAAAGCTTTCTCTGTCTTACACATATGTGTCTATATATATATACACACATGTGTGTGAGATACACTTTCTCATATATATATTTATACTATATTTATATTATATTTATATTATATCTATATTATATTTATATTATATTTATATTATATTTATATTATATTTATATTATATTTATATTATATTTATATTATATTTATATATACATAAAAAATATGTTTCACCCATATTTTGCGGAAAAATCAGTTCCATGGGTGTATTCAAGCGTTTTTCTTGCCTGATTAGGCCAATTGAGTTATCGCCTTATCGTTTTTTGTTGTCCTTGCCTCCTGCAATCCTATATATATATGCATATATAAATAAATATATTTAAAAAAATAGAAAAATAATAAATAAATATATATATATTTAAGCGGAGCAAAGGATTATTATATACACGCGAGCAACGTGGTGTGCTGAGGCTCTCTCGAGTGGCGATAGCGGGGGGAGACCTCGTAGCGAATCGTGTCGAGGTCGACTCTCTCGACTGATTGCTGACCTCTAAATCCTAGAATCAACGCACCTGCTTTGCTGCTGACTCTCTCTCTCTCTCAATTTTCGTACTTGCTGTTGCTGCTCTGCAAACGTCGATCCTCGCTCTGTCTCTCAAACACCAAAAATTAAATCAAATTACGAGAAACGAGAGAAGCGGAAAGATATCGATCAATCAATCATTTTATTTCCGCGAATTTCACTTATAATTTCTATATGGAAAAGTTGACAATAATTTTTTTAATTAATTAATTTTATTATTATTATTATTATTATTATTATTATTATTATTATTATTATTATTATTATTATTATATAATCATTCTGTTGGCATGTTCGAATTGCTCATTGGAAACTGTGCGAAATCGAAGGTCATACTTATTGGCTCATGCCAGCCTATCGAAATTACCGAAGTAAAACGACTTTGTCGTCATCACTTTCTAACCGAATTGTTCGCGAGTTGCTTTTTCTATTATATGTATATCGTGTTTCTCTTATGTTAGATACGCGACTATTAGGCAATTCTCAGTCAGTACTGGGTCTAGGTTTTCACTAGAATGCGTCAATGCAAATCAACTCGAAGACGTGTATTCGATTCCAAGTACATATAGTATGTATGTATGTATATATGTTTGTATGTATATATGTATGTATGTATGTATGTATGTATATATGTATATATGTGTATATGTATATATGTACATATGTATATATGTATATATGTATATATGTGTATATGTATATATGTCTATATGTATATATGTATATATGTATATATGTATATATGTATATATGTATATATGTATATATGTATATATGTATATATGTATATATGTATATATGTATATATGTATATATGTATATATGTATATATGTATATATGTATATATGTATATATGTATATATGTATATATGTATATATGTATATATGTATATATATATGTATATATATATATATATTTATGAAGTTTCTTACGCTAACTGGACATTTCGTGAATTTCACACATACAACATGCAAAACGCACCCAGATGAATAAATTGACGCGCCCTCTTGCTCCTTGTGGTTAACTCGATTCCTCTATCATGTTGTGCATTGCTCCATGTCTAGACATGCATTAGTTACATGAAATTTATGCAACGTGAAAAAAAGAATTAATTTACTTGCTTTGAATTCAAAGTTAAATCGAATAAAAGAGAATTTTCCAGTTGTATATAAAAATATTTCGTGTGCTTGGAAGTATCAGGGCTCGTTGGTATATGAGAGACTTGGTCAAAATTAGAGACTGAGAAAACGGAGAGAAAAAAAAATTTAAGGATTATTTTGAGTTTTATTCCAGTATGGAAATTTCACTTGAATTTTGATCGAATAAATCAATTTTTTTGGGGGCATAAAAATATCTGAAATCTTCGGAAATATCAAGGCTCGTTGGAATCTGAGACTTCATGAAATTAGAGACTGAGAAAACGGAGAGAAATTTTTTTTTAAAGAATTATTTTGAGTTTTATTCCAGTATGGAAATTTCACTTGAATTTTGATCGAATAAATCAATTTTTTTGGGGGGCATAAAAATATCTGAAATCTTCGGAAATATCAAGGCTCGTTGGAATCTGAGACTTCATGAAATTAGAGACTGAGAAAACGGAGAGAAATTTTTTTTTAAAGAATTATTTTGAGTTTTATTCCAGTATGGAAATTTCACTTGAATTTTGATCGAATAAATCAATTTTTTTGGGGGGCATAAAAATATCTGAAATCTTCGGAAATATCAAGGCTCGTTGGAATCTGAGACTTCATGAAATTAGGGACTGAGAAAACGGAGAGAAATTTTTTTTTAAAGAATTATTTTGAGTTTTATTCCAGTATGGAGATTTCACTTGAATTTTGATCGAATAAATCAATTTTTTTGGGGGGCATAAAAATATCTGAAATCTTCGGAAATATCAAGGCTCGTTGGAATCTGAGACTTCATGAAATTAGGGACTGAGAAAACGGAGAGAAATTTTTTTTTAAAGAATTATTTTGAGTTTTATTCCAGTATGGAGATTTCACTTGAATTTTGATCGAATAAATCAATTTTTTTGGGGGGCATAAAAATATCTGTAATTTTTGGAAATATCAAGGCTCGTTGGAATCTGAGACTTCATGAAATTAGAGACTGAGAAAACGGAGAGAAATTTTTTTTTAAAGAATTATTTTGAGTTTTATTCCAGTATGGAAATTTTACTTGAATTTTGATAAAATAAATAAATTTTTCTCGGCGCATAAAAATTGTCTAAAATGCATAGAAATATTAAAACTTGTTACAATTTAAGACTTTTTGAAATTAGAGACGGAGTATTTTTTTTTTTAAGGAATTATTTTGAGTTTTATTCCAGTATGGAAATTTCACTTGAAATTTGATCGAATAAATTCTAATTTCTCTCGGTATTTTTTCAAATTGTCTGAAATCCTTGGAGATTTCATGGCTTGCCAAAATTGGAGAGTCTTCTTGAAATTAGAGAGACCTGGCTGGTGATACATCGTCACATATAACGCGGAAGTTGTCTTTGGTTATAATTATTTCGCGCGAACTCGCATGTGTGTGTACATCAGGAGGGACTCGTTGCCTTTTGAACGATCTCTTGGAGAAACGAGTATTAAACACGTGTACTCCTATATATATATATATATATATATATATATATATATATATATATATATTAGAGTACACGAGTTTATATATATATATATATATTAGAGTACACGAGTTTATATATATATATATATATAGGATGAACTCATATATATATGCATGCAATCGAGTTCATCTTCTCTCGCACACACAAACGAGTGTCTTCGTTATAGCGTATAGAGCATAATTTCGAGACGAGAAATTCTCTCGAGCGATCTTTTCCATGATCATTCGTACATGCGCGCGTACCGTAAAGTATTTTTCGCATACGAAAAATTCCTCAACTATAAAGTGACGAGCGTTATTTTCTCTCCCACGAAAAGCTTTAAGCTCTAAAAGCGAAAAAGAATTTTGCTTCTTGGGTGAAATAAAATATATATATATATATATATATATATATATGTATATATATGTGTATATTTGTATGTATGTATATATGTATATACAAGTAAATAAATATACGGATGATTGCAGATCGAGGGATAGAAAAACAAAACAAAAAAAAAGAGAGTGAGAGAACATGAGTTTGAGCATCGACGAGAATAGATCGTCGATCGATATGGATCTATCTGATTGTGAGGAGATCTAGGCGGAGAATGAGGAACGTCCTTGACACGTGGAGCGTAACAGTCGAAAAATAATCGTCAATGTCAATTCTCGGAATTTTCACGTCTTTTGTTGGTTATCATTATTATTATTATTATTATTATAACTGATAACGAATATTTAGAAGAAAAAAAAAAACGTGAAAAATATTTTATTTTATTTTTGATTTTTTTTCTCTCTCAAAGTGGGTCACATCAATTTGCTTTTATTAACTGGGACGTATAACCGTTATAATTATCTTATCTTATTCATATTTTTATTATATATTTAAAAAAATTAATTACATTTTTTATTTACATTTTATATATCGGAAATTTTATTTTATATATTTCAAAAATTTTTGTTATTTGTAAAATAATTTTCTCGTAGACGTTTTGTTATTAAAAAAAAAAAATAAAAAAATACTTTTTTTTTTATCGTTTAGACAGAATGCGAGTAAGGCGTTTAAATATTTTGTATTCTCAGTGTGGCGAGGCTAAGACTCGTGTAAAACTTTATTTGCGTAGAGCTTCTAAGCTCATGTGCACGATATAGATATATTTATCGGAATATTTAAACACGAAAAAAATGTAAATACCGTCCAAGAGAAAGAAATATACGCGGTAGAATAAAAAAAAAAAAAAACAAATAGCATGAGAATGAGAGAGAGAAAAAAATAATATGAGAATGAGAGAGAAAAAAATAACACGAGAATGAGAGAGAAAAAAATAATATGAGAATGAGAGAGAAAAAAATAATATGAGAATGAGAGAGAAAAAAATAATATGAGAATGAGAGAGAGAGGAAAAAATATATATTTTTGCATTTCTATACAAAATGGACTCTCGCTAATTAATATTTATCGGAATATTTAAACACGAAAAAAATGTAAATACCGTCAAGAGAAAGAAAAATATGCGGTAGAATAAAAAAAAAACAAATAGCATGAGAATGAGAGAGAGAAAAAAATAGCATGACAATGAGAGAGAAAAAAATAGCATGAGAATGAGAGAGAAAAAAATAATATGAGAATGAGAGAGAAAAAAATAACACGAGAATGAGAGAGAAAAAAATAACACGAGAATGAGAGAGAAAAAAATAATATGAGAATGAGAGAGAAAAAAATAATATGAGAATGAGAGAGAAAAAAATATATTTTTGCATTTCTATACAAAATGGACTCTCGCTAATTAATATTTATCGGAATATTTAAGCACGAAAAAAATGTAAATACCGTCAAGAGAAAGAAAAATACGCGGTAGAATAAAAAAAAATAATAATAATAATATGAGAATGAGAGAGAAAAAAATAACACGAGAATGAGAGAGAAAAAAATAATGTGAGAATGAGAGAGAAAAAAATAACACGAGAATGAGAGAGAAAAAAATAATATGAGAATGACAGAGAGGAAAAAAATATATATTTTTGCATTTCTATACAAAATGGATTCTCGCTAATTAGTCCAGAGCGAGGAAAATAAATGAGTTTGCTGTTGTAAAGAGAGAGAAGAAAAGATAAATATGGCGCGAGGAGACAAGCTTGGTGCGTTTTGTAAAAATCCGCGTGTTAACGCACTTTTCACTTTTTCACATTGCGACACATTGGCGTTGCTGATGATGAACGCGTACAATTTATATGCAGACGCGTTTGCTCCACGAAAGAACGCACAAACGAGTATTTTTTCTATATATATATATATATATATATATATATATATATATATATACATATATGTGTCCATGTAAAGAGAGAAAAATATATATATATATATATATATATTTTCACGTAGAGAGAAGAAGAATTCCCGAGTGAGAAAGATGATATATATATATATATATATACATTCATATAAAAAGAGAAAAAAATATATATACATGTCTTTCTCTCTCTTTACGTGGATGACCTTGTGCCAAATGGAGTTTTTTTTATCCTGTGAGCCACGGACACGTTTGCCACCATCTCTCTCTCTCTCTCTCTCTCTCTCTCTCCCCGCTATTTCTTCATTTCTTCTTCTTCTTCTCCTTTTTCTTTTTTTGTTTTTTTTTTTGTTCCCTCCACCAAGAGCCAACAAAAAATTATTGAAGAATTTTTGAAAGTTGCCGAAACAAACGTGAATATTTTCTATTCGTCGATCTATCATAATAACGCGACAAATGAGTCCCCTCCTCTCCCTCCTCTCCCTCCTGCCCCTTTCCAAGGCCTTTAGTTAGATTTTCAACCTTGTACTGATTGATTATATATATATATATACTCGGAATGTTGATATATGTTGTTGATATATATATATATCAACATTCCGAGTAGCCGAAAAATTGATACATCGGAACCACAGCGATTTTTTTTTCGTAAACGATACAAAATTTCTCCTTGAAATATCATTTTTTCTCGTAATAATATTTTTTATAAATATCCATGGAATAATTAAAAGATAAATTCCGAGTAGCCGAAAAATTGATCAATCGGAACCACAGCGAGTTTTTTTTCGTAAACGATACAAAATTTCTTCTCGTAATAATATTTTTTATAAATATCCGTGGAATCATTAAAAGATGAAAAAAAAAAGTAACATAATTTTATCGCTATTCTATATATATATAACTGTAACGAGATTTTTTTTATAATTTATTTATTTCGCATAAAAATTATTTATAAATTCCGAGTAGCTGAAAAATTGATCAATCGGAACCACAGCGAGTTTTTTTTCGTAAACGATACAAAATTTCTTCTCGTAATAATATTTTTTATAAATATCCGTGGAATCATTAAAAGATGAAAAAAAAAAGTAACATAATTTTATCGCTATTCTATATATATATAACTGTAACGAGATTTTTTTTATAATTTATTTATTTCGCATAAAAATTATTTATAAATTCCGAGTAGCTGAAAAATTGATCAATCGGAACCACAGCGAGTTTTTTTTCGTAAACGATACAAAATTTCTTCTCGTAATAATATTTTTTATAAATATCCGTGGAATAATTAAAAGATGAAAAAAAAAAGTATCATAATTTTATCGCTATTCTATATATATATAACTGTAACGAGAATTTTTTTATAATTTATTTATTTCGCATAAAAATTATTTATAAATTCCGAGTAGCCGAAAAATTGATCCATCGGAACCACAGCGAGTTTTTTTTCGTAAACGATACAAAATTTCTTCTCGTAATAATATTTTTTATAAATATCCGTGGAATAATTAAAAGATGAAAAAAAAAAGTAACATAATTTTATCGCTATTCTATATATATATAACTGTAACGAGAATTTTTTCATAATTTATTTATTTCGCATAAAAATTATTTATAAATTCCGAGTAGC
>OY769907.1:22556282-22598782 GCA_963669185.1 Dyspetes luteomarginatus | reverse complement strand
TTTTCATGCTCATCTTTCATTTATTACAATTATAAATTTTTTGGTACTTCATTAATCGGCTCTTTCCCGATTACGCGTCTTCGCCTATGGCTCATTTGGCACATGATTGCTTGTGTCTGTGTAAGACACGCGTAAGGTCAGACGGGTTCGCGTGTCAGTAAATTAACGCGATATGTATATATATATATATATATATGCGATAGTCGAAGCCCCCGGAGGGTTATTTCTGAGGCAGCCTCGAGTAGAGCTATGTGGTATGTCTTGCTGGTTCTCCTCATTACTCAATGCGTTACTGTAGCTTGCTGTCTGAGCGAGAGAGCACGAAAAATAATAATAATAATAATAATAATAATAATAATAACATACGTATGGGTTCTGTAATATGCAGACGTATATACTAATCGTAGTTCATATATATATATATATATATACATATATACACACATATATATATATATATATGTTATACGTACATGCATTTATTGTGAATCTCCACCGAGTCACGTATACTCGTTTACGTCTATAAGCTCATTTCGTAATTTAATGCAATTTTATTAAGAGGATGTAAGAGTGAGAGAGAGAGAGAGAGAGAGAGAGAGAGAGAGAGAGAGAGAGAGAGAGAGAGGGGGGGAGAGAGAGATAGTTGAAACTTTAAAGAGCACTTCTTAATATTCTCCATAATTTCTTTGGTTTCAGCAACTCTCCTTTCCATCCACACAATCCAGCCATGGATCTGCGGGTTTTACCTTCAGCCTCTCGGGCAATCAGGACATTGAGGGTCCACAGGGTGGTTTCGAGTGCATACAACAGACCAGTCCCAAGTAAGTATCGTTTTTTTGTTTTTTTCCTTATTTTTTAATGAAAAATGAAAAAAATATTCAACTTGATGAAGAAAAAATTATTATTATTATTTATTTTAATTTTTTTCTCATTCTGACAATAACAGAAGTATGGAAAGTCTGGGAACGTTACCGTGGAAAATGCGGATACAGGCAAACGACGACGTTTACGAGACAACGAGACACAGAATCTCGGTCGCCGAAGAAAATAACAAAACCAAATGGTGAGTAAAATTTTTTTTGCCATGTTTGGCCAATTTTTTTTCTTTTTTTCCCACTAGCAAGAGTCGGTGGAAAAAAATTTTAAAAACTGGATGAAGACGATATGAGAATATAAGAAATTTTAACGATTATTCAAATTTTTCCTCCTTCTGCCTTTGTGAAAATTTGACGAAATTATTTTTGTTCCTCTTGCCAATTTTTTAGCACCAGGGTGATCAAAGCGAACGGACCGGATATCGGGCGTAAAGTAAAAGTAAAAGCGACGGGAAAAACTATACCGCCGATCACCAATGTCAGGCACAGAGAATCAACGAGCATTCCAACTTCCTCGAGTCAATCGTC
The DNA here is from genome assembly GCA_963669185.1 of Dyspetes luteomarginatus. Lineage (NCBI taxonomy): Eukaryota > Metazoa > Arthropoda > Insecta > Hymenoptera > Ichneumonidae > Dyspetes > Dyspetes luteomarginatus. Next base: position 22,597,379 of record OY769907.1, on the reverse strand, counting down.
CCGGCCATTGCCAAATGTACCAACGGCAGTATCCTCGACGACCTCATTGTCATCTTCCTCGTCATCTTACAAGCCAATGCAGAGCAACAATCCTCCGTTAGTTCGTATGCACGAGAAAAAAGTCTCGGATATAATGCGCAGGCCACTCAGGTATTTCAAAATTATTCTTTGACGTTTTTTTTTTGCCATTTTTCTCTTTTTCTTTTTTTTTTTCAACAAATTAACAAATTTGTTTTTCTTCATCACAGGGAAAGATTAATTCACCTTCTTGCTCTGAGGCCATACAAGAGGCCAGAACTCTATGATCGGATCAATAAGGGTAAATTTACACTTTGACACGTCGATAAAAAAAAAAAATCTTTTGTCCAATTTAATGTTAATTTTTCTTTTTTTTACCTTTTTTTTTGACAATTTTGTCACGTCAAGAGGGTATCAAGGAACGCGATCGAAGCACAACGACAACGTTACTGAAGCAAGTGGCCTTTATGAGAGATAACACGTATCATTTGCACCGACATGTCTGGAACGACGTCCAAGAGGATTGGCCATTTTATACGGAGCAAGAAAAAGCGATGCTAAAAAGGCGGAAGCCTCAAAATCTTACACCTCCAGGCTCGAGTGATGGCGGTTCAAGCGGTAATTATATTCCACTCGATTGATTTTTCAATTAAATTCATTATTTTTTTTTTCAAATTTATCCCCAAGTATTTAGAGAATGATGAGATTTTTTTTTACTAATTTTCATTCATCTCATTACTACATTCTGTAGGATTTTTTTTTTCTTCCTCCCAAATGGAGCATGAAAAAAAAAAAATTGTTTGCCAAATTGTGGATACGAGGAACGTTGAGAGCTGAAGGAAAATTTTGCGAATTTCGTTCATCGTTTCTACATTCTGTTAAATTTTCCTTTTTTACCCTCCGCCAGCTTCACCACCTCCAAAATTCAACATTTAAAAAATATTTTGATCGTGGCCTGTGCGAAAGAAAATTGGCAAATCCTCAATTTGGGAAAAAAAAAATGTTTGCCAAATTGAGGATACGAGGAACGTTGAGAGCTGAAGGAAAATCTTGCAAATTTCGTTCATCGTTTCTACATTCTGTTAAATTTTCCTTTTTTACCCTCCGCCAGCTCCACCACCTCCAAAATTCAACATTTAAAAAATATTTTGATCGTGGCCTGTGCAAAGGAAAGTTTTAAAATGAGTTTTCTTTTTTTTTTTTTCACACTTACTTGATGCAAAAAAAATTCTTATTTCGCTCAGGGAGTGGACAATCGCCAAATTCGACACATCCGGGCTCACCGCCAGCCATAACAGCACCGCCACCTGGTCTGATGAGTCTCAAGAGACCGGGATATTATCAGAGCGCTGATGGTTTACAGACGAAACGACCGCGAATATCCCATTTTCGTAAATCCGAGTCGTCCGGTAATGGCAGCTCGACAACCGGAAATAGCTACAGTGGTAACAACAATCGAGAAAATACGAGGACAACCGGTGGTTGTGCTAGTGGGGTTAATCCAAGTCTCGTTGGTGGTACGAGCGTGAATTTTGTGAGTGCAAGTAGCGCCATTAATGGAATTGTCGTTGCGAGTGAGATCCAAAATTTCGATCAGAGACAATCTCATCAGCAGCAACAGCAACAAAACCAACAACAAAACCAACAACAAAACCAACAACAACAAAACCAGCAACAACAAAATCAACAACAACAACAACAGCATCAGCAACATCAACAAATACAGCAACGCGATCGTGTCGATTATCGGGCTGAAAGAACAACAAACAGTGACGTGCTTCGTATTGGCTTTGGTGGTAATTACAATAGCACGAAATCGTGTCTAACACCGAGCAGTGACAGTGAGGAAAACAATCATAATTCCAGCGGAATTGTTTCAGAAACAAATACAATTGGCAATCATATTGGCAGCAATCATCATTCGCATAATAATCAATCGAATAATAATAATAATAATATTAATAATAATTCAACGAGTAATCATCATCATATTAATGGTAGTAAAGTTATGAGCGGTGAGAGCAATTTTTCCGGTGTTGGAAATGGCGGAGGCGGCAGTGGCGCCGCCAGTAGCGGCAGTGGCGCCAGTGGCGGCGGCGGCGGCGGCGGCGGAAACAGCAACTACAGCGGCAGCAGCAGCGGCGGTGCTGATTTTGTGCGGTCATTAACGGGAAATGGAATAAATAATTTTACCGGTATGTCTAATGGAATTTCTAGCGAACGAAGGGGCGACAGAGAAGATCGTGGATCGTCGAGGGGAATTGAGAGGGAAAGGGAAAGGGAGAGAGATAGAGATAGAGAAAGAGATAGAGAAAGAGAAAGAGGGGCAAGAGATAATAATTTAAACGCGTCTGGAACGAACTCGTACAACGATTTTACGAACATCGGTGCTTCCAAATATACCGGAAATAGTGCAACAACAACGACGAATACACTAACTGTCAATAATCCGAAAATCTCCAGCTACAGTCCAGCTTCGCCTGAGATAAGCAGCACGTCCAAGAATTTGGATTATCCCGACTACCTCGTGTGAGTTTTACCGCCCCCCCCCCGCTCTCTGCCACCTTCCTCTTAATGTTATTTCATCAATTTCCAATCTTTTCTACAATTTCTGTATTATTAATTTTTTTGTTTTTTTGCTTTTTGCTTTGCTCAATCGCACGCAGGTACTACACGACGATAAGCAGTATAGAACAAAGAAGACGTTACAAGGACGAATTTAATGCCGACTATGAGGAATATCGAAGATTGCACTCTCTCGTTGCCAAAGTCTCGAAACGTTTTGCCCAGCTTGAGGAACGACGGCGGAGAGAAATTGAGAATGGAAATCGGGATAAGAGCGAGGTAAGAGCGAATGAACAAGAAAAAATTATTTCATCCTCCATCTTGGATGAACTCGTAGCTCATGATGATTTGTTTTTTTTTTTTTTTTTTCTTCTTTTTGTTTCACGTATTTTAGGAAATAAAGCTGCAAATATTGCAAGAATACGGCGAGACTAAGAACAATCCTGCGCACATTGAAACGAAAAAACGTTTCGCCTATCTTCACGAGAAATTGAGTCACATAAAACGGCTGGTCCTGGAATACGACACGCAAAATTTATCAGGTAACGGGACTGCAACGGGAAATGGTAATGGCGGTAATGGCGGCGTTGTCGATGTCGAGAACAGCGGCGGCTTGAGATACTGACACAAACTCAAACGGCCGCCTCTCCTTCAATGCCTCATCTCGTTTTTCAATATCGTCATGCTGAAATTTACGAAAAATTTACATCTTTTTGGCATGCTCCAAGGTTAAAAAAAAATAAATTCAAAAACAAACGTAAACAAAGAAACAAACAAACAAAAACGAAACGCAAATTGTGTACAATTGCCATTGGTGATTTTTAATTTTTCACTGGGATCCTCTCTCATCAAAGTTCTCTCCGAAAGGCCTCGAGACCTCGAGAGCCTTTTTTTTTTTTTTTTCCATTCTCCAATCTCGTTAATTTCTGAAAACAAACAAAAAAAAAAAACTCGAAAAACTTTGTGGTTTCCGGGAACTTTGAGGCTAATGAGTGAGATAAATTGTGAGTGATCGGTAAACATCAAACTCGATGAGGATTAAAAAGAAAAAAAAAAGCAAAAAGTAACAAAAGCCTGCGTAGCGTCCAAGACTGTCCAGTGAAGAAGAAGAAGAAGAAGAAGAAGAAGAAGAAGATAAATCATGAAGAATGAAGGAAAAAGAAAAACAAAAGTAGTAAGCTTTATATAACTTATTACAGTACGCACGTCCAAGTGTGTCGTCCAGTTATTAAAAAAAAAAACAAAAAAAAACAAAAAAAAAACAAAAAAAAACAAATAATAATAATAAATAAATAAAATTAAAAAAATATGTAGTTAAACCGCGTGAGAGAATGAGGGTCCAAGAGATTTAGGCGATTTACCATGTGCATCAGGAAGCACTTTTACCTGTTGACCTAAAGAGAAACGGAAAAAAAAAAAAAAAAAAAAAAAGAGTGCGAGGGCTTTTTACTAAGTAAAAAAAAAAAAAGAAAAACCCGAAAAACAAATAATAATCATTGAATCCAAATTGTTGGCGCGAAGATATCGAAAATTGTACATGTCCTTCCTCCCCTGCCTTTCTCCCCCACCCCACCCTCCCGTTAACAGAGCTCACCATATCAGAGATCTCGTGAATGAGAGAGAGAGAGATGGAGCCAGATCCACGATCTTACTTACATACTGTGAGCCAGATAAAGAGAGTATGAAAAAAGAAAAAACAAAAAAGAATCGCATTTTAAATGAATTGAGATGGAAAACTTTGTTATCCCGACCGGAAACGTCCCACAATCGATTGGTCCATGGCCAATTTTGGCGATCGTCAAAAATTCTGATTGCAAAAAGAAACAAAAATCATGAAAAAAAAAAAAAACGAAACGAAATAATGAAAATGGTAGCGGATAAAAGAGAATGAAAAAGTTGTAGAGAAAAACGTCCAGGCCGCCGCTCTGAGACCACAAAACGATTGACTCAAACCCTGCCAATGCCTAAATAGAAATAGGAGAATAGCGATTGTGAGAAAAAAAAAAAAAATTGTGCGAGAAATAATCTCCGATCGTGTGTATACGGTGACACGTCAATGTGTCAAGAATTGTGAATATTTGCTTAGCTGTAAGAAGTATCGAGAAGAGTGATTGAACGATATTATCGAATTATCGATGATGATTAGGACAAAAAAATAATAATAATAACGCCGACAAGAATAATGAATTTGAGAAACTGAGGAGGGAAAAACAAAAAAAATGGAGGAAAAAAAAAATGACGATCGAAGTTTGTAGGAATATCGAGACAGGTTTATTAGTGATAATGATCATTGTCGAATTGTGACGAAAATTATTTGTTATCCAATTCGTCAATGATTCGTGTACAGCCAGGCGTAGCGCAAAGTTTCGCTTTAAAACAAACAAACAAACAAACAAACAAACAAAAGAAGAAAAAAATCATAATTTGATTTCATGTAATTATATGATTATCATTATTAATAATTATTACTCTCATTGATTAATCCTATTACTGGTAATTGTATTTACTGTTCAGGTAGATAGTCAGGAAATAAATAGCGAGTTTTTTTTTTTTCCCGGGTGGAGAAAAAAATCAATTGTCATGGAACCGTCAATCTTGCGGTTAAAATTATCGAGAGAGAGAGAGAGAGAGATTGTCGTTTTTAATTGCAATCGAAGATTCTATCTGTGCCAAAATTTTTAATTTGTCTTTTTTTTCTAGTTTTTCGTTTTTTTTTTATTTTATTAATTTTTTTCGCATCAACAACGATCGCTTTTTACCAAAATGTGGCTCTTCCACGGTTGTTTCTTTTCCTCTCGCGTCTATGATCCTTTAGCAACAGCACTTGGGGATTTTTTTTTCTTTTCAAATATAAAAAAAAAAAAAAACGAAAAATCATCAAAGTATTATCATCATTGAATTTAATTGCGCGATTCGTCGATATGCCGTGACAAAAAGATCCTTTTTATTTAAATAATCATCAGGAGAAACAAAAAAATAATAGTCTCGTCTATATTTTAATCGGAATTAATTCGTAAACGATCGTTGCTTTGAAAAATTCTAAAGTAGAAGAAAAATTGGTCTGAGGCAAAATTTTGACGTAACGGGGATGGATAATTTTTTAAGTTGATTCGTTCTTTTTTTTTTTGTTTTTTCAAATCTTGGATTCCAGTGGGTTGTTTCAGGTTTTTTAACGACTATTCACGCACATAATAGACTCGGGGATGATGATAAATAATTAAAAAATGAAGTAGCTTTGTTTCGTTGTCTTCGTAAATTTGCGTATCGTACCGTCCTCCTCGATATGTGCGCAAGGTCTATATTTCTCCCTATTTCTCTCTCTCTCTTTCCCTATTTCTCTCTCTCTCTCTCTCCCCATGTCTCTCTTTCTCCCGTCCCCCCTCTCTTTCTCCCTCTCCCTCTCTCTCTCTCCCTATTCCTCTTTCTCTCTCTCTTCCTCCCTCTCTCTCTCCCCCTATTTCTCTCTTTCCCTATTTCTCTCTCTCTCCCTATTTCTCTCTTTCTCCCCGCCCCCTCTCCCCCTTATTCTCTCTCTCTCTCCTTCTCCCTCTCTCTCCATATTTCACTCTTCCCCCCCCCTCTCTCTCTCTCTCTGCTGTCTCGTTGGACGTACGATCCCTCTCAAAAAGGGTTGTGCAAAAAGAAAAGAGGAAAAAAAAAATGAAAAAACAAAAAATAGAGGTCTGATCGACTGCACTGGTGGGTACGAACGGAGGGGCCATTGTCGTCGAGTTACATTGTTTTTTTTTTTTTGTTTTTTTTTTTTAGCGATTCCACGAATGTTATGAGTGAAACGATTGCGATGATAACGACAATGATAGGATATTAATAATTAATCAATTCGGCGGCCGGAAATGATATGAATTTTCGAATGTTATTGCGTTACTCAAATTTTAGTATATTATTATTATTATTATTATTATACTTATACATGGCACAACGATGCGTTTATGTTTCCTCTTCATTTTTCTCTAGTTCTAATTCTATTAAGACGGCCAGATGTTATTACTATCATTATTATTATTATTATTATTATTATTATTATTATTATTATTATTGTCACGTCGCTGTTGCTGCCAACTATCCCTGTGTGTTGGGCGTTTGTTATTGACGTTTTTTTCTCGACGCGTGACCGCTCAATTAAAAGATTAACGATTCGTAGTTTGTCGCAAATGATCTGTAGATAGAGAGAGAGAGAGAGAGAGTGAGAGAGAGAGAGAGAGAAAAACACACACAGACACAGTGAGACACACAAGCAATGAATTATTTGTCCTGTGCTCGCGTTAGGCGATGAAAGTTTTTGGAATGAATAGGCGAATAGAGCGAAAGAGAGAGAGAGAGAGAGAGAGAGAGAGAGAGAGAGACCACGAATAATAAAATGAAATATTTGGCACAGTGACTTGGTCGTGAGATTTGATTGGCAAAAAAAAAGAACGATATTTCTCACATTTCTCTATTATTCTGGATTATTAATAAATTTATTGCGCGGCTGCGTAAAGAAAAAAAAAAAAATTATGTTTGAAAGGGCAAAATTGTACGAGGATCGTTTTGGATTCTGGATTATTTCTGAATTATTAATGAATTTATTGCGCGGCTGCGTAAAAAAAAAAAAAGTAATTAAAAAATAAAATAAAATAATAATCATGAAAGGGCAAAATTGTACGAGCATCGTCTTTTTACAACGAGAAAATATCAATTCATGTACTATATATATATATATATATTGATCAGATAATATATTCATCTCGGAGTCTCGACATTGAGACTCTGCCAATTTTTTTTTTTTTTTTATATAATTTATTATTTTCTTCTATCTAATCTTTTAATCGATTTAAAAATGTTGAATAAACAAATTATAAATATTATTATAATTATGCTTATCGTATTTCTTTATCTTTTTGTCTTTCGACATTTTGTTAACGCGATTCTGAAAAGATGAGAGTTAAAGTAGAAAAAAACGAATTTGAGATGGAAAACGCGTCACTGTGCCATGCCAAAAATATTTTATTCGCGAGGGAATTATTATTTTTTTTTTTCGTTTTTTTTTTCTCTTGTAATTTTATTTTACAATTAATTCAAAAGTGTTTTTAGTTACCACGTGTTGTATGAACAACTTTATCTTTGTTCTTTTATTTTTCTTTTTCTTCTTCTTCAGTTTTCCTATTACGAATCGCTCGTCTCGTTTTTTTACCCTTTATTGGTACGCGCAATACGTAAAATACAAACACACACACACACATATATATATATGCAAATGCTTGCTAAACGAATTCAATTGGTGCGGAATCCAAAGTGTTTTTTTTTCTTTGTTCAAATGGAGTATAAAAAGTGCCAAGGCCGAGATTGGCTCGAACATAGAGATGTAAGACGAAATGTAAAAAAGTGAGAATGAAATACGAGGGTCCAGGTCGCGATAAACGAAAAATTATGTGTAAATCTCTCAATCAGCTGGGCGATGGAAAAAAAAAAAAAAAAAGCGCTTTCTGTGTGTAGAATCGATTTTATATCTATATTATTATACTTGCATGCGTGCACGATTGCGAACGAAAAAAAAAAAATAGGCTCTAAAGAGAGCAGCGAGAGTAAAAAAATGGCGCAAAGATAGGAGAGAAAATTTCTCGCTGCATCGAATCAAAAAGAGTTCGAAAGATAAATCGATTTAATAATTATCATTTATTACACGAAAAACCATGAAAAGTCATACTCGAATTAATGGATCAGGAATTTTTTCAGACTCGACAAGATGCCAGAGTGAAAAAAAAAAAACAAAAAAGAAAAAAAAAAGTTTCCAAAATCGAGAGTAGAAAAAATTTCCCATTAATTCATTACAATTATATAAAGCAAATCAAGTGCCAATCGTAGCGAAGCAAGACTAACGATATGACCATATTAAACATATTATAATACATATTAATGTATAAATAATATTTAAACAAACAAAAAAACAACAACAAATATATATATATATATATATATATATATATATATATATATATATATATATGTATAATAATACGATATAATCTACGATATTATGATGAAATACGTGGAATGTGACTGGATATAAAGCACAGGAAGGCGTGTGAGATCGATGAGGGACGTTACTGGACCGAGAAAATTATTCAATTTCATTAAAATTTAAATACATAAATTTCAAAGAAACAATCAAAGTTGATTCTTCGTCTGAGACAATTCGCGTCTTTGTTGATGAAAAAATTGAAAATGAAATTAAAATCGCACATAAATTGTTCTGTGCGGAGTTGAAAAAAAATAAATTCGCTCAAAGTCCAAATTTCTCGTCCCTGATCGTATCCGCCATATCCTTGGCAAAAAAGCGCGTTATTTGTAATCAAAGAGAGGTAAATAATTATATAGATGAATTTTTAAAATGAAATTTACGTGTTATAGATAAATTTGTATAAAGGAATTGGCGTTAATTTACTCGAAAAAAAAAAAAAGGATAAAATGTAGAAAGACGAGCCTTAGGCAACACTCGAAATGCTTTTTTTTTTTTTTTCATCTCATTAATCTCTCCCCCCCCCTCTCTCTTTTTCTCTCTCCGTCACATAATCTCCTGTATACACATTTTCGTAAATGTTCTTCCGTTTAATCTTTTCAATATTTACAATTGAGAGAAATTGGAAATTCCTTGAAATTCATTTTTTTTTTTTTTATCTCTTGGTAAAAGTTCTTTATCGTTGAGTAATAATTGTCTCTGTGTAACGTTAATAAACAAAATCACGAGATAATAATAATTTGGCTTGAAAAATTAATAATACGAGCCAATTAAACGTGATTGTCTATCACATGACATCTCGCCAATAATAATTCGTCCTCTGAGAATCAAATACCGGTCCACAATATGTGTTTAAAAAAATAATAAAAAAATTAAAAAAAAAAAATAATAATAATTAGTTCGTGTTTACTCGTACTTGTAAAAATATGGCAGTTATTATTATTATTATTATTATTATTATATACTGTCTTTGCTAATTAAATATATAAATACGCGGCCTTACTTATCTATGTACATATTATCACCTAGAGACGAGAAAAAATCTGCACACAATTCTCCAATTTCATATACAAAAATACACAAACACGAACACGAGTAAATTTGAATAAATTGTTTTTTTTTTTTTTTTAATAATTTTATTGCAAAATTTGAAAAATGGAAAATTTTCATTGATTAATTTTCCTTTTTTTTTACGAGATCAGCAAAAATTATTCACAAATTATTTTTTAACAGGATAATTTCAATAGCGAATTAATGAAATTGACTTGGTTCAAATTTTCATTCCTTATATTCCATTAGAATAAATTATAGAGACGATAAAAAAAAAAAAAAATTCAATCACACTCACACACACATACTCGTTATTGTAATACTATACTTTTTGACTGTGATGCTATATTATATACCTATATAAATAATACGTGTACATGGATATTTTTGTTTTTTTTTTTTTTTTTTTTTACGTTTCAACGATAATTTCATTCTCGTGCCGTACTTGATGGATTATTGAATGAAAGAAAAAAGAAGAAAAAAAAACGATAGCTATTATTCGTGTATACAGGGTTCACCAAAATGGCTGCTTAGACATTCTCAATCTTCCCATATTCTTCATTTCTTCTTTTTCATTTCCTCTCTCAATATATCGTTCATCTTTTACATTACTCAGTGTTTCCGGTTCGTCACTATATATATATATTTTTTTTTAATTAGCAAGATATTTTTTCGCCCAGCAAGGAAATAAATTCTCTGTCGCTTGTACAACGATCAATCGATCGAACGAATTTTAAGTTTCTCAGAGTGAAATCTTGAATGAAAAAGGGCGAGGGAGAGTTGAGCGTTTTTATTTCGGCGAGGAAATAAATTCGCTGTCGCCTGCATACCGATCGATCGAATTAAAAAGTTTCTCAGAGTTTTTTTAATCCAAAGGGCGAGGACGAGTTGAGCGTTTTGATTAATGAGATGTTGAAGGGAAAAATAAAAGTTAAAGGTATTTAAGAGAAAAAAAAACTTGTGATTTTTCGTGAATGTGGCATTGTCGAGAACGTTAGGTCAATTGTGTTTTTTTTTTTTTTTTTTAACGAGACCTCTACACAAAAACACACTCGGTACGCGTCATGGGTTTTTTGTTTGTTTGTTTGTTTGTTACGTTCTTGCGATAATAAAGGTAGAGGCCAAAGTAAAGACGAATAATGTAAGCTCGACGAAGGTGTAAATTAATACGTGAGAGAGAGAGAGAGAGATAAAAGGAGAGAAAGAGGGCGAAGAACAAATGGAAGAAATTAATTGCAGATTGTATCGACAGATGGTAAAGAAGAAAAAAAAACCGCTGCGATATAACGTAGCAATCGCATGGTGAAAAAGAAAAAACGAAAATTAAAATGATATGAGAATTGAGAAAGAACAAAAAAAAAACGAAAGAGGAAACCGTAACCCGTCGTGCTAGTTACCTGTTTACTATTTTTTAAGTGCGTGTTACATACTTGAGTGCGTGAGTGTGTGTGTGTGTGTGTGTTGAATGGGCCTTGATGGACTCTTAAAGCGGTGATTAGGAATATTTAAGGTATATAAAAAAAAAAAACGAGAAAACAAAAAATGATGGAAAAAAAAAAAAACAAAAAAAAAAACAAAAACAAGGATTAAGTATCGAATGGCCAATGAGAGGTATATAAAATATAATGTGTATACCCAACTCTTTTATTGACGACGACTGCATTGCTCCCCTGACAAAGGCTCGTATATATTCATTATATAGTTGTATTTGCAATTATTATCTATATTATATTCATTAATTAAAGTAACAAAACAGCAACAAGAAAAAACAAAATGAAATAAATAAATAAATAAATAAATGAAGATTATATTATTAATAAACGAAAAAACAAAAAAAAAAAAAAAAAAAAGGCTAATTGTGTCGTAGAGAATAATCGAGAAGAAGGATGCTCATTATTATTGAGAATGAATGAATATTATTGAGGGGAGAAAGCAATTATTCTCAACTCATTTTACACATCAAACAGGAAACTATTTTTTTTTTTTTTTTCTTTTTTTTGTCCAGTCATCTTCTTTCTGTGCCGAAATAAATACTCGCACACAACACACATTGACTTGAATTGGCGAGAGGCTTTCACGAACGACAGGAAAAATCGAATCGTCTACGAGTGTTAAAAAAATTAAAAAAAAAAAAAATATTTTTTCGCGCCTCTGCTAATTTTCGGGGCTTTTTTTTTCTAGAGGTTTTACCGTCGATGAAATGTACATAATTAATTGCGAGATGAGAGCAAGACGGACCTCGGATATGTTTTTTTTTTTTGTTTTTCTAAGGAAACACGCGCGTTTCCGAGCCGAATTGACGAAATCGTTTGATCGGAATCGTCATAACAGACTGAAATACATTTGGAGCCGGAAGTGCAGGACTCGTGGTGCGACGATTTAAGCCTCTCGACCCTCGCCAACGCAAGTGTACTCTGTGCAAATACTAGTATATACACACACATATATATATACATATATATATATATATTCATGCATATATATACATATATATATATATATATATATATATATATATGTGAATGAATAAATGCCTATCTAAACGAGACAAAACAGTTGCAAACACAAACACAAACACATAAATCCTTCCTATTCTCGACTATGTCTCATACGTTTCTCAGCTTTTACGTGCTTTACGTTTTATCAGAATTTTTTTTTTGCATATACTGTAACGAAGCAAAGAAAAACTTAAAAAAAAAAAGAGGAAAAAAAAACAGATAAATAATACAAAGTGATGATGATGATATCGATAGTGCGAAAAGATGATAATGAAGAAGACGAAGAAGAAGAAGTAAAAGAGAGAGCGTAAGACGAAGACGAAGATAGTGATTAAAAGTGGTTTATTATATAAAGATGGCAAACATATGTGCGATACATCGATTTTGAATATTGAAACGAGGCGAGAGAGAGAAAGATAGAGGGAGAGAGAGAGAAAGAAAGAGCGAGAGAGAGAGAGAGAAAGAAAGGCGACTATGGATAAAATGTATTTTAAGCGAGAAAAAAAAACGATTTAAATTTATATATACTTTGCGGTAAAAAAAAACAAAACAAAACAAAGTAACGATACAGAGAAATGAGACATGTGGATTGTGCATAAAAACATACGTACGTGCTTTGGGCTGAGTCTTTTTAATTGATATTTAGACCGAGAAAAAGAAAAATAAAGAGAGAGAGAAAGAGAAGGAGAGAGAGAGGAAGAGGAGGATAATAATACAGAGGCAGCCTCGAAGTATGTTGTTCATTCTAATATATAAAACTTTTTAAAACAGATTCCGTGCGCGAGATGAATGTATAATATCATATATATATACCACATCCGGTCTCCTTTGAGCTCTAACGACTCACTTTTAAAACTGCAGTCTGGTACTTGTACACGATAAGGTTATGTATCCACCGAGTACGGAAATACAAATGTATATATGTATATATTCATTGAAGATTCATTGGATATATATATATATATATATATTTGTCGGTCTTCGTTATCGGATGATCGTATAATAAATAATGAATATAACAAGTATACGATTTGTCCAATCACGAAAAAGATTATGATGAAGAAGAAGAAGAAGAAGAAGAAGAAGAAGAAGGAAAAATTAAAAATTGTTGTCTCGTATAGTACTTATTATATATTTAATTGGTAATTAAAATTTGTTCGTTCAAGAGTCGAGGAGACCGAGATGTGAATATTGATAAAAAAAAAAAATCTTGCGTTGATTGTAGGTGCGCGTTTTGTCAATCAATCATCATATGGTTAAATGAAAGAGAGAGAGAGGGTGGCCGGGAGGGAGGGAGGGGGAGAGAGAGAGAGAGAGAGAGAGAGAGGGAGGGAGAGAAAGAGGGAGGGAGGGAGAGAGGGAGGGAGAGAGAGAGAGAGAGAGAGAGAGAGAGATGCAAAGAAGAAAAAGACCAGAAAGACGGAAATTTAGTCCAATTCGTTTCAATATTGCCACGATAAACTCTGCCGAAAAAACTCAGTGCATAGTTCAGTGGTTTGAATCAGGTAAGAGAGAGAGAGAGAGAGAAAAGTAAGAAGGAGGAAGCAAGAGAAAGAGAGAGAGCGAGGTGGCCGGTGACTATGCGACGATTTAATTAAATATTTATTCAAATGACTTGCCAGGTTCATTGCACAGTATACAATGAGAGATAAATTAAAGAAGAAGAAGAAGAAGGAAAAGAAAAAAAAATCATGAAAGAAAAAGAAAAAAGATCTACAGTTTGCGGATTAAACGGATGAGTTTGCATAGCTATCGAAATGTTTCACAAGATATTGATGTATATATTTTAAGTTTGTATTATAACTCCCCCCACTTAATTTGTATGAAATGGAGAATATCATTAAAATGATGATGAAAATATGTGCATTTGTATTATTGGAATTTACCATTAAACCTCTCTCGGTTATGCGATCGTTGAGACGATAAACTAATTATCAACGATCGTGGGACTTGATGATAAAAAGAAAACAAAGAAATTTTATTATAAAATTAATGAGATATTTTGCCAATTGGATAAATTAACAGAGTCACTGATTTGCCGACAGATCTGTCACGTGACGGACATATCGCTGTAGTTCCTTTTCTTACCGCTAGATGGCTACTCGCTTGAGATATCTCAGACTCATCTAATAATCTTATCATCATCTTTTTCATCATCTGCGTGTGGAACGCGAGAAGTTTCGAGTCTGCGCTCTCGGTATCTCCGAAAAAATAACGCACGCGTATCACTCTCTCGTTAAACCCGGTGAATCGCCATGACAAAAGATATTTCGTCTGCTTCTCAACGCTCGTAATAATAACGTTCATTATTAAAAAAAACAAAAGAGGCCCATTGTTGATACGTAATTGTTGATAAATTTTCATTCAATCGCATATGACGAAAGAAAAAACCAACGAAAAAATGACGATTTCCGGTGAGGACGAGGTGAGTTTAGCGACAATCATAAGTATCCACTTGTTTTCCTCTCCCTTAAACGTCACTAGATCGATTCTCGTCCGACTCTGCTATATGCCCCGAAAAACTATTTGTAAATTATTTAATACGAAGCTCAATTTTGTACGATGAAAAAACCCAAACAAAACGTCAATTTTTCATTCTTACACTATTCGTCATGTGAATATTTTAATTTTTAATTAATTTCATTTTTCTTCATGAGATGCCATTTTTAATTAATTATTCAACACTATAATGAAAGGCAAATTAAAGCAAATACACTCAGGCTTCTCGCAAATTTTTACACGAGCGATGAGGAGAATTTGTAATATCGAATTTGCGGAGATCCAATGAGATGCGAGAAAAATTTTAACCCTCCTTTAGTTCTTCAAATGACCACATGAACAAGAGCGCCCCCCTCCTCCTCTCACCCTATTCAGTCTACACCGAACGAATTCAAACGCATCTGGATTTGTTGACGAGCCGATCTAGAGCGATCCCCAAATGTAATGGAAAAAAATCGACTATATCTACTTAAATCCCACTTAACTATGATTTAACTGATTACAGGTGCAGAGCCTCAAGGAAAAAGGAAACGCTTGCGTGCATCAACAAAAATTCGAAGAAGCAATGTTTCATTACACCCACGCGATTAAAATTGATCCGCAGAATTATTCATTGTACAGTAATCGATCTTACGTCTTCCTGAAAATGCAACAATACCATTTTGCCTTGGAAGACGCCCAGATGACTATTAATCTAAAGCCAGATTGGATAAAGGCATGATAATAAAATTATGAGCGTCACCAATATCCTTCTCATTACATTCGTATCGTCGAATAATCAATTTTTTATGCCCTCATTTTTGTTTTTTTTTTTTTTTCATTGCAGGGCTATTATCGTAAAGCCGAAGTTGAATTTCAGACTTATCGGTTCAAAGAGGCTCTTGCATCGTACGAAAAAGCATTCAGCTTGCAGAAAGATCCCAGTGTTATAGAGGGAATTCGCAAAGCTGTCGAGGCATTGATCAAGGACCATCGAGGTAAATCATTCCTCTTCCCACTTGCCCATATCTCACTCTATATTTTCCTGTTCTATTCCTATTACAAAAATTTACACTCTATTCTGCCTACATTTCCCTGACAGAAAAATAAGAATACGTTCAAAATCTTTATTATATATATCTTGGGCCTATTCTCGACGATAATTTATTTATAATCTTGAAAATATATGAAAAAAAATGTAAGCTGAATGTCCCGGTCTCGGCACCCTGTACAAATTTATATTTGTATCTCTGTCGGTCAAGTTGATTCTCTATATATGGGGTGTCGATGATTGGGACCTTATATGCTATATATATATATATCAATGAGATATATCATGGATCTTTTTTCAACGGGAATTTCTATTTTACGAATATATCTGATAAATATATGAGAAAATAAATAAATAAAATATAATTATGAGAATTACCTTAAAATTAATTAAATTGAAATTAATTAAATTAAATTATTAAATATGAGAAAATAAATATATGAGAAAATAATAATATGTTTGATATATCAATGAGATATATTTTGATAATATATTAAACACATTGAACATATTTTCGACAAAAACTTGTATATCCGAAGCGTATATTTTCCGTGTCGGGAACACGAAATGAATTTAACTCAAAGTTTACTTTGTAATTGTTACAGCGGATCTGCAGATACCTTGGTTGGGTGCTGGGATTGGAATTATTCTCGGAGTCATAGTCGTCATAGCAGACAACGTTTTTACAAGCAAGCCGACCTTGACCGTAAGAATTTTCGATGATCGAGCGATTTTCTTATAAATGAGCCGACCAGCATCCTAAATATTTTATATAATTTTGTTTTTGTTTTTTTTTTTTAATCATTTGATATTGTTTTACAGCATCCGCTGCTCATGGCACTGATCACAATATCGATAGCGATGATTGGATTCGCCATAGCCAAAGGATTTCGTTATTTCGTTAAGTGTCAGCGAAAATCACTTCTTGAGCCACCAGTTGATCTTTACGATGGAGGAACCAAGAACGATGACGATCCTACCGACACCGATAAAAACAGCGAAAAGGAGAAACATCCAAAATACAGCAAGGCACAAGCGAGGCAAAGATTTAAAAAGGGCAAAACGTAGCCCGTGAATGATGAGAAACGAGGTCCTTGCGACTCTACCGAGGCATTTTCATTCACGTAGAAATTTATTTGGTTCGCATTTTGGCCTCTCTCTCTCTCTCTTAAAAAATTAGGCAGGCACCTCATTTTTTTTCACGTAGGTAATCAATTTTGTAAAAGTTTTCATTTTTTTTTAGTCTCCTTGATGGCCAAAAAACAGAGAGAAATATTATAATTAATTCGGCACATCAACTCCTCGTTTTCTCATATTCTCCAGCACTTGGCGTTTGAGCCTACTCGAGTTTTTCACGATTACTCGTTTTCCAATATTTATACGAGAAACGTCTATCAAATTATTCTCATTAATTCGAGCTTCATTGAATTTTCAATGTACTCGACGATCAATTTTTCTATTATCTCTATAGATTCACATTATAAAAAATATAAAAATTGCGTCATTGGCATTAGTCAGATTTGATGATCAAGTTCAGCCTGAACAAAGGAATTGGCTATTTCAAGTGCAACGAACGAGAACGACAGGGGTTTTGTTTTTCTTTATGTCTCAACTGACCGCGTGAGACATTCTTGTGCATATATATATATGTATATATATATACACACACACACACACACACATATATATATATATATATATATACGCGGTAATTACTAGATACATAACACATACATATATGTGTTATGTATCTAGTAATTACCGAGTTGGACAAGCCTACGCTCAAATTCCGTTATAACTCGCGAAAGCTCAGCAAGAGGGAGAAGCGAGCTTTGTTTCCTTTTTTTTTATTTATTATTAAACGTTTAAATGATTAACAATCATCTGATCTTACAATCCAAGATAGTTTGTCAAGAATTATCTCGCGGTGTACCGAAATTCAGAGAAGAAAGAAGAATATTTAATTAATTTTTATTCTCGTTCCGTGTTTTTTTTCATCTATGCAGTCATAATTAAAGTATAATGCGCGTAAATTCTCCATTACGTATGTCAGCTATGTTGGTAAATGGAATCATAATATTCTCTTATAACAGTGACGTGAAAGAGTATAATTTTACATGATTAAAACTTTTAACGACTATTTCGGGGGCCATGATTGATAAATACGATTATATTTACGAAACGAAATCGCCATTTTAATTTTTGTCCAGCGTCAAACGATTGATATCAAATTTTCTCATATGTGTAGTCATATACAGTTAATTAAAAACGCGTAAATCCTCCATTTTGCGTAACAGCTTTGCTGACGATAAAGAAAATAATTTCTTTCTCGTTACCGAAAAGTCACGCGAAATGACTATTCTGGTGTTATGATTGATAAAACAACAATGACCTTCTCCGATCGGAAGAAAACTCTTCCGAGTAAATACAAATAAAATACGCATAATAAATTGTGCGCGCGAAAAAAACATTTTATGGGAACAAGTGAGAATTATTATACCATAAAAGCCATCATAACGATTAAGAAGATTTTATAAAGTTTTTTTTCTACCCCGAATAAAACTATCGTGCCCGCTTGTCAATTGTAATTGTTCCAATTTTATTTATAAGAATTACGAAAAGAGCGTATATGGAGTTCTCGTTAATTCGAGAATTGGCCGCTTGACAAGTACCAAAGCGGGCGCTGATGATCGCGGTTATTTATCGATATATAACTCGTCAAATATTTCTCAACGATGTCCCGCGCGGCGCATATACTTACCACACACACACATCGCGCGACTTAGCCAGCGAATATGCGTACATGTGCATGCGCATGAAAAGGTATGTAAATGTATCAAGAGCACGTGATGAGGCAGTAAAACAATCGAGAGCGAGTATCATTGTGACCATTGTTTACAAAAGTGTGCGATAATCGAGCAATAAATGATCCTGCATTAAAGAACTTTATACATGTTACTCATCGAGAGCCTATGAATACCGTAACCCGATCTTCTTTCTCATAAACGTCCCCTCTCCGTTTGCCGCTCATCGTGGCGACACAACGCGTCACGTTGTACATATGACAAAAATAATTGAAGAAATGACTTTAGCTGGCAGAAATATTCATGGGAAAATCGTCACGGCGCATGCGTCAGCGCAATCGTTTCTATGCAGTGACTGTAGATGTTACATGGTGTGTATTCACACATGCTATATATATATATATATTTGCTCTGTAAACGATGTTTTTGCCAAAGTCCAGCACAGGTTGGGGATACAAAAACAATGTCATTTCGCCAAGAGACATCGTAGGGTACAGTCGCATGAGAGCTCTCTCTCTCTCTCTCAATTTATACAGACGATTCGTTCGAAAGCAATAACTGACGGAAGTTCATACAATCGAAAATTCTGGCTTGTTTCCTCATTCGAGTTTTCTTATTTATTCAAGAGTTCGACAATTCGATGAAAGGTTAAACCCACGCAGTAAAAAAATTGCTCTATTTCTTCTTTTTACATACTCTCTGTGGTCGAACGAGTAAAAGCTTTCTTTTGTCCTCGGTTTTAATTTCACTACAGAAAGACGAAGTAAATTGCTGAGAGATAAGATTTCGTGTTTTTCGAGATATGGCATGTCTCGACTCTGCTGCTGGTGACGATCCATTTTCGCATAACGTTAAGGCGTATACCGTGTGGGTTCGTCGACGTATATAAAACGCATAGACGAGAGAGAGAGAGAGAGAGAGAGAGAAGATAGCCAGAAAGACGTGTGGGAGAGGGAAAATCGGGGGACCAACGCGATCACTCGAAGGATAGGAAAAGCCAGAATGTGGTGCCGAGCATGGCCTTATAGACGGAGGAGTAAATTGGGCGCGAGGTCTCGTGTCTATAGAGGGTTATGTTGACGTGAATTGCGCCGAGCAGACGTTTAGAGAGACATTTTATCCTGTCCGTACTTACACCGTCTTGTATATATATATAAACATATATACTTATATACACACACACACATATGTGTATATATATATATGTATATATATATCGATAGTTTTATTGCAAGGATCGAGCAAGATAGAAAGAGAAAGAGAGAGAGAGAGAGCGAGTGAGTGCATGAGTCGAAGGTAAACGGACAATACCTGGAGGAACGCGCAAAGCCTTGGGCTCCTGGGGGAACAGCTTTTTGGTTGGCGTTGAACGCGAACAGAGAGCCGAAGTAGCGACGAGCTTTTATAAGAGCCAAAGAGCAAAGGAAAAGCTCCGTGCGTTTGTGACAACGAATAGCGGGAAGCTGCAGTAGCGCCATTTGCGGATTGTACTTGCGAGTCGAGTCTTTCTTCCGTCCGTCACAAGCGCATGCGCATTTCCTACTATTTGTTCCTGTGCGTTGCGATCCCGTTTTCTCCCACTATTTTGTCACAAAACATCGGAGGTAAGAGAGAGAGAGAGAATAGACGGGCTGGTGTTTCTTTATTGGCTGAACGAGGCACAAAGTGGGAGAAGTAGGGAGGGGTGGGGGGATTGAAAAGCTGAACGATTGTGGTGGGGAGGTTGAGAGCGTCACAAGGCGAGAACGAGGAACGCGGGCCGATGTATCAATGCGCAATCGCATCAGAACGTTTCTCGAGTCGAGGTCTGAGCGAGGAATAAACAGAGGTAGAGAGAGAGAGAGAGAGAGAGCGAGAAAGAGAAAGAGAGAGAGAGAGAGAAAGAGCGACGCAGCAGCAGCACCAGCAGCAGCAGCAGCAGCAGGCAGAAACGATCACGATGCTCGGAGGAAACGGCAAGCGGCCAGGGGCACAGGGCTGAGGGCTGAGGGCTCAGCAAGGGCTCGTGTACACGCGCGGTTTATAATATACGTAGATATTGCGGGTTCAGCGATGGAACAGACGAAATCGCCCTCATCCCGACTACTTAATACGTCCTGCATCGAGAACAAGGACGACTTGGAGGAGGTAACATAAATATTTGAAATACAGTGTCGCTGGATACGTATCAAGTACGACGTCGGCCATTGTTGCGATGGTCGCGCATCAGTATTGGGGAGAGGTGGCGCCACCGTTTTGCACGAACCACCCGTGTTCAATCGCGGGCAAATACAAATTGCTAATACCCCCAAACACCCTCGCACAAATTTTTCTAGCTTATTATTAAGGCCCAAATTTTTAATTCGTAAGCTGAAACGTAAGAATTTGTGTGCCTGAGGCAAAAATTTTAACTCAAATTCGATCTCTCAAAAATCTTACACGATCGTTTCAAGCTTCAGATGAAATTTTCTTCCCAATTTGAGGCAAAACCCAAAAAAATAATAATCCGTCGGAATTGAACATAAAATATATTCAATTGGTAATAATAATAATGATTTAATGATAATTTACAGAAATTTGAACGCTGCCATACTATTCTTCAAGGCCTGACTGCAGGACTATCGGAAAAAGAAGCTCACGATACCCTTAATAATGCCGTTTGCAAAGATAAAACACACGAGGAAGTATCTCTGGGACTTTTGGTCGTTATATTGACCGATCCTCAGGATGCTGCAAAGAGTTATCGAGATTTGACCTTGATAACAAGAGATGGTCTTGCCATTGTTCTTGGACATTTGAATCAGCTGGTGCTAGAGAGATATTTGAGATTAAACGATGTGTCAAGGGGTCAACTTTTATGGTTGTTACGAGAAATGATAAGAACGAGCGTCGCTAATGTCGACAATTTATGTTTGAGCTTATTGAGACATGCGGCAGGTGGTGACACAACGCCGAGAAATCTTTTTCTCGTTGATGCTCTCCTTGATATATTTCAAGAGAATAGACCATGGCTCGACAAAAATCCACTTTTAGTCGCTTCTATTGTTTATTCGTATTTGCGACTGATAGAGGATCACAGTGCACCACATTTGGCTGCTCTCAGACAAAAGGAAATAACTTTTTTGGTCTCGTTGATACGAGAGAGAATGGTCGATTGTTTGGTCATTGGCAGGTTGGTCGATTTTTTTTTTCCCACTTATATACAAAATTTTATCATAAAATATATTTGTTTTAATTCTTCCCCAGCAATGACCTTGAAATGTTTTTTTTTACTCGAACTTTCAGAGATCTCGTACGTTTGCTGCAAAATGTAGCGAGGATACAAGAATTCGAGGGACTTTGGAAAGATCTTTTGCTAAATCCAAAATCACTCTGTCCGAGCTTCACGAGCGTTCTTCAGCTATTACAGACGAGAACATCGAGAAGGTTTTTACAGTCGAGATTGACCCCTGACATGGAAAGAAAACTCGTTTTTCTCACGAGTCAAGTTCGGTTTGGAAATCACAAACGATATCAGGACTGGTTTCAGAGACAATATCTCGCCACACCAGAATCTCAATCGCTCAGATGTGATCTTATACGATTTATCGTTGGCGTTATTCATCCGACAAACGAATTACTCTGCTCTGATATAATACCAAGATGGGCCGTTATTGGTTGGTTACTCACAACTTGTACCTCAACTGTCGCTGCCAGTAATGCAAAATTGGCACTTTTTTATGATTGGCTCTTTTTTGAACCTGAAAAAGACAATATAATGAACATCGAACCGGCGATACTTGTTATGCACAATTCAATGAGATCGCATCCCGCAGTCACTGCCACACTCTTAGATTTTCTTTGCAGAGTAAGTTTATCGATTTTTCCAAACAAAAAAATACTCGATTTTTCGCCTTTTTTTTTAATTTTAATTTATTTTGTTTAATTTTTGCAGATTATTCCAAATTTTTATCCAGCATTGACGGAAAAAGTTCGAAATGGAATATTCTCGTCGCTGAGGCAAATTTTGGAAAAACGCGTTCTGCCCAGTCTCTATCCACTTTTCGACAGCCCTAAATTGGATCGGGAATTGAGAACGAAAATACGTGAAACTTTCAAGGAATTTTGCCTGCCACCCAATACGGATCCTGGTAAATTTCTTTTCTGTTTTTGATTTTTAAATCTTTTTTTAGTTTATCTTAAGCTCAATATTAAGTTTGAGCTAAATTTTGAATTTAGAGCAATTCGATTGTCAGCCTAAATTGAGATTTAATTAAAGACTTGAGATTTATTGTTAAAAAAAAATTGCCTAAAATCGTTTGCATTCGAGATTTTTGGAAAAAAAAATCGACAATTTTTTTTATTAACGGGTAATAAAATTTTAATAATAATATTCAGGTAAAATGGAGGAGCTTCACAAGGATCTTGGACCGGGACTGATGCTCGAGAACAGCGGAAATTCAATGGTAGAAAATAATCACGTGGGTCACGAGGCAGAAGCAGCGTTTAGCGACGACGAGGAAGAAATGCCACTGAGGTTCGTTTCGATATTGAAAAAATTTTCTCAAGGTGATGTGAAACATGTTCGATTGCGAGAGAGAGAGAGAGAGAGAGAGAGAGATATGCAAATTTTTCGGACAAAGTTTCTCTCCGAAAAAAAAAGTCCAACAGAGTATAAAAAAAATAATTTTCAAAAAGTTTTTCTCATCGACCGAGTCTGTTTCACATGATAAATGGAGAAAAAAAATTTAAACGCAAATTATTCGTGAGATAAAATTTCAGGATAATAACAAAAGTCGAAGAGGAAGAAGAGGAAGACGAAGAGGACGTGCCGCTCGCAACGGTCAAATTGAAAAATGAACAAAAAAATGCGGCAAATTGCGTACCGAAAAAAGATGAAATAACGAGCCAATTAAATTTGATTTTGGAGCCGGAAGAGTTAAAGGCTGCGGTTGAAAGTTTACACAGCGAGACTGACAATGAAGCAAAATGTCAAACGATGGAAAGGATAGTACAGATGGTGATCGAGGACGAGATAGACGGTGAAATGATATCATCATTAGCGACCTGTATCGCGACGATACTCTCTTCGCAAATAACCGACCAAATTTTTCCCTCGGAAAATACAAACGACGAGGCTCTGACAGACAGCATAAGCACACCAATATTCGTCATGTTCAGAAATCAATTTCAATTGTGCAAAGAGGAAGACAACAGAAGAAAGCTTCTCGCACGAGTATTGGCTGAGATAAACTCGATACAGCCAAGAATAGGATATCTCTTGCTTTATTTCTTAAAAGTTTGGGGCAGAGAAGAGGAGAAACGAGAAGGAGAGCCAAGGTTTTTTTTTTTTTATTTTTTAATAAAAAAACACAAAAATTTACACGATTTTTATTAACACTCGTTTTGTTTTTTTTTTTCTTTTACATTTCAGTAAACTCTTGAACGACGTAAAAGCCTCGGTGTACAAAGATTTTTGCTCACAGCGTGAAAAAAAATTAGAGGCATGTCTGATCTCGGATCTTAAGGTAATTTGGACCTTTAATCGCAAAGTCATGTCTTCATGTTGTAACGTTATTTATTTATTTTTATTTTTTCTTTCTTTCTTTTTCAACATTTTCTTCTCTCACTTCAGCTTTGCCACGAGGACAGCATATGCATGTTGTGCTATTTGTTACCTGACGTTTTCACTGGATTTCAAAATGTCGCCCTTGGAAATGCCCAACTGTTGCATCTGGTCGTATCGACCGTAGACTCTCGTCAATTGCAAGATTTGATATGTGAAATAATGCAGGGACATTTGAAAATGCTTAAAAAAGAATCATTCACAGGATTATTGACAACGAGCTTGAATTGGGAAACATTTGAGCAATATTGCTTCTGGCAATTGATATACGCTCATGATTTTCCAATTGAATACGTACTGCCAGTTTTGCCAAAATTGCAATTTCGGGATCATGCAGAAGCCATGACATCGATACTCTTTATGCTCAAGCAAGAAAAGTGAGTATGAAAAAACAAAATTATCTCAAATTTTTTAATGAAAAATCAAAAAAAGCCCAAATTATTTCATTGCTTTTTTTTTTTACATCATTGCAGACCAACCTTGGAGCTTTTGAGACAATTGCTCGCTCGCCAAAGTGCTGTCGGTGATATGTTCGTCGTTGCTGCTTTGCGTTATTGGTCTCGTGAATACGAGGACAAGCTCGCTGAGCTTTTGGCTAATCTTTTGAGCACTCGTTATCCAGCCACAAGTCCAAACAAACGGAAGCGCACAGGTGCCAATAAAAATCAACAATCTGGTCCACCGACCGGCGAACAAGTTCTCAGTCATTTGGATCAGCTCAGGCAACATTGCAATTCCGACGCTGAACTTCAACTTTATCAGTCTGAGGGTATGCAGAGGGCGCTGCAGCAGGCACAGGCAGCCAGTACCGATTCATTGAGAAAGTGCTATGGGGATCTTTTTGCCCTTGCCGAAGTTAGCGAGGAAAACGAACCCCCACCACCACCACCAACGAGCACCTCGAGAAAACACGCGACCGCCTCGTCCGGTAGAGCCAAAGGAGAAAGAAAAATTGGGGCCAGTACGAGAGAACGATCGGCCTCGAAGAGACCACCACCGAGAGATCGAACGACCGAGAGTAGTGATCAGAGCAGCGAGGTGAGAATTTAACTGACGATTTTTCGTTCAATAAACTCGCGTTTTAAAATTTATTATTATCATTATCATTATTATTATTATTATTATAGGAGGAAGAAATTGTAAAACCAAAGCAAGCAAAGAAGAGAAAAAAAATGAACCCGGTGGATTCGGACAGCGACTGACCACCCAGTGTCTTCATACGTCAAATGGACCACTATACGTGTGTGCAGCGAGCTACGTTAGCCTTAAAAACCGTAAGATAATGTTGTAATATAGAGACGGATAAACGTTTGGGGAAAAAGAAAAACGTATAAATGAAATCTTTGGCATGATTGAGGACGATGCCGGAAGAGAGAGAGAGAGAGAGAGAGGGGGAGAGGGAGAGAGAGAGATGAGGATTTTACAGTCCTCATCCGAGTCTCTTGTGGCACCAGGAGATTTCTCATCGAAGGTACTTCCGGCCAGTAAAAAATCGTGTCCAGCTCTCACGAAGAATTGGTCTTGCACGATTAATTTTCTGGCACCGAGGACTTTCGGGTATATGTGGAATTTTTTGTTGTTCTTTTTTTTTTGTTACATGGAGAGAAAAGAAAAGTTGGTCGAATGTTTATCATGGCCGGAAATCACGTGTGTTGGTGTATGTCTGTGTTGGTTTGTTTGTGTGTGCCTGTGTGTGTGTGTGTGTGCGCGCGCATAAAAATCGAATTGTGTACATTGGAAAATATGTCGTGGCTACGAAAATCTCACCAACTTTGCATCTCTGCCATTGTTGTGAATGGAATTTGTACGAATTGTTCGTTAGTTTTTAATAGATTTACAAAAGACCTTCCGTGGTGATGGATAATTGAGAGAGAGAGCGAGAAAGAGAAAGAGAGAGAGAGAGAGAGAGGAGAGACGTCGATTAATGACCCAAAACTCGCCGCGTGTCTGTCCACGTGAAGCAGTTTTACGACCAAATGTATTCCGTTTACGCCTGCGCTTAAGTTGAGCACAATTATTCTTGGCATAGATTGTTTTTTTTTTTTCTTCTTTTTTTAAGCGAGAAACTCGTCGGGTCGAGCTACGAAAAAGATTTCGATTGTTTAAAAAAAAATGTTTCATCTTTTAAATAATTTCACCGCATATACGTTAAACTTGAGAAATTTGCCAGTTGAGAAAAAAAATTTGAAGATTAGTAGAAGGATGAAAATTTTCGTCTACGGTTATCTAGACTATGACCTAGAATTATATTTAAAAAAAATTGTTGATATCGTGTTATTAAGCGTTTGTAAATTCGACGAATTTATTCATGTTAATTTTTATGAAATTTCTCTAAAATGAGAACACGCAGATTTTTTTCTCACCTGAAAGATTTCACGAGAGGCCAAATTTATTTGCGGTGAAAATAATATTTTTGGGCTTTCTTAACGAATTCTAACACTGGATAAAGCTCGACCCGATAAGAAAATGGTAGCCAATGAGGGAGAGAGAGAGAGAGAATACGCGATAGAGGATGAAATCAAGTCCAAGAAAGAAAGAAAAAAGAAAGAAAAACGTGAATCTATTCACCTGTAATGTACATTTCCTGTAAAATCGGTTACTTTAGTGTAAGTAGCTTCGTTATGTATTTTGTAGGTTGTACATATTGAGGCTGCAGAGAACAGGAAAACGGGAGAGAGAGAGAGAGAGAGAGAGAGAGAGAGAGAGAGAGGAGTAAAAAGTACAGCAAAGGTCCGGTCACGACTGACACACGTTTTTGATTCTCATAAAGAATATTGCATTCTTGCACAATTTTTTGTTTTTCCTCCCCTTTTTATTTCGTCAATTTCCACGGAAGTTGAGGAGTCGGTGGACGAATCGAATGAATAATGAGACGGTGTAACAAGAAAAAACGAAACAAAAAAAAAATAAAATCGAGCTATTCGCCATTTTGTTTATAACGGTAAAAAATCTCGAGCGGGTAAATTGTACAATGTATTTCATTATCGCGTAAAAATTGATCAAATTTAAGCGAGTTTGTCAAGCGCCATTAGAATTTTTCTACTTGTACATAAAATGTCGATGATAATTGAAAATATTTAAACGAATGAAATACGAAAAGGATGAAAAAATAATAATAATAGATCAGCGTGAAAAGAGAATGTGAGCGAGAGAGAGCGAGGATTTAAAACGAAAGTGTGTGTGGGGCGATACGAAAAATAAAAAAAACAAAACAAAACAAAAACAGAGTGTAAACATTTAATGTTTTTAACGATCTTGTACACATGGATAAACATGTAAATACATTAATAGATTATCGTATTGCGAATATAAACATTTAATGTTTTTAACGATCTTGTACACACTGATAACACGTAAATGTAAATACATAGAGGTTACCGAAATTCTTCACCACCGTCATTTCATCATTTCCTCGTTTATTCATGTTTTTACTCATTAATTAATGGTGTAAGTCAAAATTTTATACAGACAAGAACTAGTATTCGGACACGCCATGTTAATCCTATATCTATATATATATTTTCCACCAATATATTTCAACATAGTGTGTTCAGTACTCGTTCGCGTCCAGCTATTGGGACGTTTAACTTCAGTTTTGGCCCAATAACCAGACTTCGGTCGCCATGACGTCATTTCCGGTCGCAACAACGTCACTTCCGGTCGCCATGACGTCACTTCCTATCCCGATGACGTCACTTACGGTTAAATTCAACCGGAAGTGACGTCAAAAATTTAGCTGGAAGTGACGTCATCGGGACAGGAAGTGACGTCATCGCGACTGGCAGTGACATCATCGCGACCGGAAGTAACGTCATGGCGACCAGAAGTGACGTCATCGCGACCGGAAGTAGCGCCACCGTCGTGGCGGGAAAATTCAATTTTTTGCCATGAAATTTTGCAGCTTCGTGAACTGGCCGGCAGATGGCGCCACCGTCGTGGCGGAAAATTCAAATTTTTGCCTTGAAATTTTGGAGCTTCGCGAACTCGCCGGCAGATAGCGCCACCGTCGTGGCGGAAAATTCAAATTGTTGCCATGAAATTTTGCAGCTTCGTGAACTCACCGGCAGATGGCGCCACCGTCGTGGCAGGAAATTTAAATTGTCGCCATGAAATTTTGCAGCTTCGTGAACTTGCCGGCAGATGGCGCCACCGTCGTGGCGGAAAATTCAAATTTTTGCCTTGAAATTTTGGAGCTTCGCGAACTCGCCGGCAGATAGCGCCACCGTCGTGGCGGGAAATTCAAATTGTTGCCATGAAATTTTGCAGCTTCGTGAACTCACCGGCAGATGGCGCCACCGTCGTGGCGGGAAATTCAAATTTTTGCCTTGAAATTTTGCAGCTTCGCGAATTCCCCGGCAGATGGCGCCACCATCGTGGCGGGAAATTCAAATTTTTGCCAGTAGTGAAGCTGTAAAATTTCAAGGAAAAAAAATGAATTTTCCCGTCACGACGGTGGCGCCATCTTCCGGGGAATTCGCGAAGCTGCAAAATTTCTAGGCAAAAATTTGAATTTCCCGGTACGACGGTGGCGCCACCTGCCGGTGAGTTCGCGTAGCTGCAAAATTGCCAGGCAACAATTTGAATTAGCCCTCCACGATGGTGGCGCCATCTGCCGGCGAGTTCGCGAAGCTACTGGCAAAAATTAGAATTTCCTGTCAAGACGGTGGCGCCATCTGTCGGCGAGTTCGCGAAGCTGCAAAATTTCAAAGCAAAAATTTTAATTTTTCCGCCACGACGGTGGCGTTATCTGCCGGCAAGTTCGCGAAACTGCTAAATTTTATATGAACAATAAAAACTGTTATTCACTTACCACGCCATATGTGCACTTACGTTGTAATCGGGGGAGGCAATATGTTTTATGTTCCCTAATGTCCATAAAACAGGAATTGTCCCGTCTCAGTGCCTCAGTCGGTATAGTGAACTGTATACGCCATATAGTGCGAAAAGCCCCCAATCTAGTGCGTTTTGAAGTCCAGGGGGTAGTACTGATCGAAATTTCATTACAGCAACATCGCTCGTTCTCTGGCCGATCGGAAATGGTTTTTCCGATCTGACGCACAGCTAATTGACTCCCTAACGATTTAATTAAATGATTCGTCACCCCCTAACGATTTCACGTCGATTAAGACTTCGTACAAGGGAGGAATCGATTAAAAGTTAAATTGCGTTCGGCTGACTTCATACTCAAATTTTGATTTCTCGATTTAAAAAGATCGATCGACTCCCATACGTTTTAATGAGACTCCCAAACGATTCCCTAACGAGTAGAAAAAGAAAAAAAGTTTAAGTGGCCGGTCAACTTTACATAGGTTATATTTTCCACCAATATATTTCACCATAGGGTGTCCCAACACTCGTTCGTCTCCAGCTGTCTGGACATTTTCCAAATACCTCAAAGTATCTCTTTTCATTGCATGACGAAAAAATTGACAAAACTAGCTCCATGAAAATATCTATATAGTGTATTTTTTCAATGAGCATTTTTATCATATGTCAAACCAAATTACGATCGCATTAACGCAAACAGAAGAAAAAAAAAAGCACAGCGGAAGGGCAACGGATTATGAAAAAGGGCGGTCGAATAAATATTATCATAATTAAAATCTCGTGGCATAAATGTTTTTATTTTTGTTTTTCTTCTTTTTATATCACACTGAGAGATGGAGAAAGACTGGCTTGATGCGAGACAATAAATAAAAATGTAATATTAATCGTCACGTATTATTGCTAGTAGAGACGCGGTGGGATTGAGTGGACCGGAAGAGGGGGGGGGGGGGGGGGGTGGCGTCAATTGGCATACACGCGCCATCTTTCTCGTTCGTGCTAGAAAATTACCGTTTCACTTGGTCGGTAGGTAGAGACTGGTATTATGATACAGCTTTTTTTTTGAATTTTAATTTCATTTTACTTTTTTTTTAAGGGCTAAAAGGGGTGGGATGAGGTCTTCGGAGGAAATATATAATTTTCATTAATGATAATAGAGCAATCGCCGTCGTCATTGTCGTTGCTCGAACAGATTCCACACACTAATTGCGATCGGTAAATTAATGAGATCCGATCACAAAAAAAAAAACAAAAAAAAAAAAAGATGATCAGAGCGATGTTATCGCTAAACGAGGAGATCTCGTGATTCTTCAAATCATCATCACCGGAAATCATTTTAGCTATAGTAGAGAAATAATTTTTGTTTTTTTTTTGTTTCGTTTTTTTTTTGTGCACGGCTCAATTTACATATCCGAATATGGCCACGAACAAAGACACGCGACGGCCAAAATTGCATCACATTCGTGTTTATTTTTCTCCGCACGGTCTCCTCGGCACAGGAATTCAAATGGGCAGGGGTGGGGGAGGTTCTCGTCACGGATTTTTCTGTACAGAAAATTCTATCACACATCACGTACTCGAGTTGGCTCTTTTTGGCCGTTAAACGCCTGCAGACTCACACACCGTTGTATTGTTTTTTTTTTTGTTTATTAATTTTTTTTCCAAACAACGAGCTTTTCGGTACAATTAGGGCCGAGCTTTGCTTTGGGCAAGTTGTTTGCGCGTCTTTTAGCTCGCAGGATCAGAGTTACACATGCATTTTTAATGATTAATTAATACGAGAGAGGGCCAAGCACGAGTTGGCCTCGGCAGCTCCGGTAATTCGGATTGCGTGGCGTCTACGTGTGTGTTTGTTATTATTATTATTATTTATTTATTTTTATTTTTTTCAAATTTTTGTTTCTAACGCATAGCCCGATGGGAATTGCAGACGATGGCTTATCCACATTTGCCAATATGGCCGACGTAATTATCACTCGCACACGCAGACACGGCACGTTTTTTTAACACGTCCATTTTTTTTTTTGTTTTTTTTTCTCTTTTTTTTTTTTTATCATACATCGCAATACGAAGGAGATTGTGATCAATCCGGCTTGACGCTGTACCGGAAGAGCCTCAAGAAATAACATTCGTTGTCTCATCGTTTCCGCACAGTCGATAAAATGAGAATTTTTCTCTATTTTCTCTCCAGTCATTTTCTCGTTCTCCCACGTTGCCGCCTCCTTCATTCACAATTTTATTCGAATGTATAACTTATATATATATACACAGGATGGCAAATAGTCTCTAGTAAGGCTGCTGAGAGTCCCAAATCGAGCAGAGATGCTCGATCAATTAATTTTAGTAAATAACTTCGTAAACCGTAGCCTTTTTGTCACCGGAACCGGTCACGATGTATTTGTCATCGGTCGATATATCACAACTCAGCACCGACGATGATTCCTTCGACTGTTGAAATTAGAAAAAAAAACAAAATCCACAATTAATATGTTGCATAATGGAGGAAAAAAAAATAAAGATGGCGAATTGGAAAAGAAAAGATGGCGATAAAAAAAAAATTGATAAATCGAAAAAGTTATCTCACCTGAAAAATGGAAGCTCCGTATGGTGTTCGCCACGCATTGAGCAAATTATCCTTGCCAGTCGATACGAACCATTTGCCACACGAGGCAAATCTCAGCGACAATACGCACGATTCGTGCAAATGAAGCTGATATTTGTCAGATCTCGTGGCATGAAGTACCTCGACATTGGAATTTTCCATACCGACAGCGAGCCATTCACCAGTTGGACAATATCCAAGTGAAAATATTTGCGAGGTAAAATCATGCTGTTGCAATTGTCTGCCCTCTCGCAAGTCCCACGATCTTACGGTATTATCTAGTCCACCGGTCCAAAGTTTTGATCCATCGGCTGATATATCGATGCAGGATGCGCCATCTGTGTGGCCCTGAAATTGTCTTACGAGGGTCTGATTTTGTAAGTCCCAAACGGCGATGTTGCCATCGCTGCAACAGCTGAAGCAGACTTTTGAATCTGGTGATATTGCAAGTGCGTAACATGCAGGGGCTGATGATGTCAATTCTGCTTTTATACGCGGTGTTGGACTCACGAGATCCCATATGCTCAATTGTGACGCTTCACCGCCTACGATCAACGTTCTACCGTCCGGCAATAATTTAACCGATCGAATATAATTATCACGCTGAAGACAATCGAGCTGGGATACAGGCTTTGAACTACCCCCGATACCTTGGCCAATGTCCCACACTTTGACGCATCCCTTACCACCCGTATAAACGTATTTCGTTGGATTTGAAATTGTCACCGCGCACACAACCTCACCGTGATTAAGGGTGTTTATTTGTCTCGCATGACGGGGAATTCCAGCACCGATGAGAGCATCCGTTGGGAATGGCACTGGCTGCAATTGGCCATCGCCATTTGTGTGAAACGAGTAGGCGCTGTGAAATTTAAAAACCAAAAAAAAATTAATAAAAAATCATGAGCTCTCTTCTCTAACGATATTAATGTAAATTCTTAAATGCTACTCTCATCCCTATGGAAATAAAATGTAAAAATATATTCTATTTTTTTTTATTTATTTTGCATTTAAATTGTTTCCATGGGAGCACGTGCGGACTTATATACTCACGATTTCTCCATGGAAATAAAATTCAAAAATATGAATAAAAAATGTCATCGCAAATACATGTGGAATATATTAAATTTTATATTATAGATATAAAGAGATTTGTATATTTTCCACTTACATCACATGGATTAAATTTTTTCTCATTTTATGTTTTATTTAAATATTTTTATTCGCATTTAAATTATTTCCATGGGAGCACGTGCGGGCTTATATACTGACGATTTCTCCATGGAAATAAAATTCAAAAAGAGATTTGTATATTTTCCACTTACATCACATGCATTGAATTTTTTCTCATTTTATGTTTTATTTAAATATTTTTATTCGCATTTAAATTATTTCCATGAGAGCACGTGCGAGCTGGATACTCACGGTTTACCACCAGGAATGTTGTTTAGACCGTTCGTCGATGGTATCCTTACGTGACCGTCGAAACCGAGCTGTGAAAAAAAAAAAAAAAAATTAAAATAATCGAAAAATCATAATTTTCATTTCTATGCATTTTGGGGTGAATAAAATTGATGAAAAAAAAAAACAAACAAATTAAATTAAAAGAAGAAACAAAAAAAAATACCATTGACGATCTCGCGTAAGGCAAGCTGCTGTAGGAAGAGGGCGACTGAGGTGGTTCATTGCCGCGGGAGGGCAAGCCCTGATAGCCCTGAGGCGGCGTTTGCCTCGACGATGGCGGATGATAAACCCGCGATCCCAAGACTCCAGGGATGACCCCCATAGTTGGGGTACAACTGCGGGATCCCCTCGCCGCTGTTACAGGAGTACCCGGCTTGTCGATCTGAAATATCGAAAATTATTAAAAATTCAATCATTCACTGCTTTTACCCCGAAAAAAAATATATATATATATATATAAACGTCGAATGTATAAAAAATATATGTCTCATTTATTTAATAGATTTTTGACGAAAACTTTTATCTTTCTGTTATAGCTGAGAAATAATAAATCCGAGCCCAAAATATAACAAATAAGTATTCAAGATGAATTATCTTGAATATTTATTTTGGGCTATATTTATTACGATGTAATAAATATTTCGATATTACATGTAAAAATTTTACAATTTTAAATAACCATTTTCTGTGGTGCTCGTGAACCATAAAAAAATGTCATTCAGTTCTCAGAGCATCATTGTTTTTTATAAATATTGTTAACATTTTTTTAGAAAAAAAAAAAAAAAAAAAAAAAAAATAGCCAAACAGTCGAGAGACATGCATCGATAAAATAATAATTTATTCTAGTTATATTTTCACTCGTTTATATTCGAAAAAAATGTGGACTGGTCTCATATTTTCAGAGCATCATCGTTTTTTATCAATATTTATCAATATTATTGATAAAATTTTTTAGAAAAAAAAAAAAAAAAAAATAGTCAAATAGTCGAGAGACATTTTTTTTTTAGAAAAAATTACAATTACGATAACATTTTTTAGAGAAAAAAATAAATAAAAAATAGTCAAATATTCATCCGTCGATAATATAATATCGATCGTATTATCGATCGAGAAGCTTGCTCTTCGCAAGATCTTACATCTTTACTTTTCAGAGAGGGAGTGCTCCGAGCTGAGGAGCTTCCGCTTCTTGATGGTGGCCTGTCCTTGATTGAAGTCGGACCAGAACCGGAAATCGTTCCCCCACCACCGCCATGACTAGTCACGCTGTGCTTTTCCAGATTTCCATTCTCTCGATGATCCGAGTGATCGCCATTCGCGTGGGGTGAAGCAGCCTCCTTTTTTCCAATTAAAGTTGCAACGAAAAAAAAAAAAAAAAAAACAGCCTCAAACTTTTTATCCATCTGGTGTCTCGTGGAGGATTTTATTATTCAGAACTGTAATAGGTCGTGTCTTTGAACCACTTTGAAGATAAAAAAGTCTTACACGTGCAACTTTGAAGAGCTCAGAAGTAAAACTTGTGAAATGGAAGACACAAGAGACGAATATACGACCATGAAACATTTTATACATATATAATAATATATATATATATATATATATATGTGTGTGTTCAAATTTACGAGTCTCCCTTGTGGACTAAAATTTAAAATTTGTTATCCTCAATCAATAACAATTGATTGGCTTTGATAAAAATTAATTTACATGATAAATTTTTTTTATTTAACTCTTGGAAAAAAATATTCATGGCATGTGAATTATTTTAATATATTTTCGATGAATAATTAAAAATATATCGGGCAAAATATTTTTGAACAAATTTTTTTTTTTTTAAATACATTTTCGTATATAAATTTTATCCTTGCGAGAGATATATATCGCGATCTCGTAAATGGGGAAAAAAAAAAAAACCCACCTCATTCGCGACGTCAACAACGAGATCCTGATCACTCTTATCCCCATCACTGTCCTGTAACGAATAAAAACAGAGAATGATGTAAAACTCATCAGTAAAACAAAAATATTTTATGGTAATGGATTTGTCGAGGTGGCTTCTCGAGAGGATCGTTAATCGTAATTTCGAATATCGAGGAACCCTCTATTTCGTGGCAAAACGGTACGATAATAGGAGGAGTAACGATTAAGTGAGGAAGTTAAGAGCGAGCGAGCGAGCCAGGGGGGGAGAGAGAGAGAGAGAGAGAGAAAGAGAGAGAGGAGGGAGGGAGGGAGGGAGGGGAGAGAGAGAGAGAGAAAGAGAGAGAGAGAGAGAGAGAGAAAGAGAGTCAAAGAGAGAATAACAAAGGGGCCTCGAGGATCGATTTTCTCATAATTCAAATCGACTGGATCTCGTTTAACGCCCGACTTTTCTTGTTTTTTTTTCTCTCAATCTTTTCAGCCAACTTAATTGACCTTTAAAATTGATTATGCTCAAACTGATTATCCTAAATTACCCTCGGATGTCCAAATAATTTCAAGCTATAATTTTTTAACCGGAAATTCTCGTATATATATGCTGATTAATATATATATATATATATATAGAAACGTCAGCGATGAGGGATTACGCGGTGAGCTCGAGACGCGCAATAAATTTGTGTACGGACGATGAACCTGGGTAAATAGAGAGAGCCATGTGGTAGTATTGATTTCAGTGATATTACGGGGTGACGCGGGAGCTGCTCGAGCTTCTCTCTCTCTCTCTTTCTCTCTCTTGAGGCTGAAGGGGAAGGAGAAACAGCATTATATATATATATAGCATATAGTTGCTTTCTATAAGGGAGCAAGCGCACAGAGACAGACCGAGAGATGGAGAAGAAGTAGAAGAGGGGAATCTTCCACCCCTTAGCCTGCTCGTTCTAGCGTTAAATATGATACAAATGTTATCATCCCCCGTCTATTCCATTCCCTCTGTAGTGAGAAGAGGCCACGAACGACCATCAAAACTCTCTTTTTTTCTTTCTCTTCTTATTCTTCTTCTTCTCCTTCTTCCTCTTCCTCTTCTACTTCTTCTTCTACTTCTGGATCCACGGCTTTGCCTCCCTCTGATTTACCCTCACCACCCCCTAAGAGACTCAAACTCTTTTCTCGTTTTTCATCCCCCTACCACGGCTGAGGATTCACCTCACCCCAGACGCTCATTCAATCCACCTGCTCTCCCCATAAACTCGCCGGCTCGTCTTTCTCGAGAAACCGCCAACACTCTACGTACACACCCTCGTGAACCGGTCTCGCACCCCTTATACAGCTTGGATCACGCTATTAAGGGTAGCTCTATTATTCGACCACCCCAAACTCCAAACGCCATTACTGCTATAACCACTCGACTTGCTGAGAATCCTCTAATTTTTTTCCCCCATTCTCTCTCTCTCTCTCTCTCTCTCTCTCGCATAATTTCCTCAATTATTATTATTATTATTATATATGAAATTTTTTTTTTCTCTCCTCATCCTCGAGCACTTTTTATACAAATCACGAAATTTCATCATTACAATTAAAATTTTCGATAACGGGCGAGGAAAAAATTAGAGGGAGAAAAATAATGCAAGTGAGGCTGAATAAAAAAATGAGATAAAACGAGAAAACGTGAAAGTAAAAATAGTGCAAAAAATATACGAGGAAGAAAAATGGAGAGCATGAACGAAATAAGAGAAGAAAACTCTCGCTGGTAAGAATTGCGGTAGAGCGGTCTTGCAATTTAACTTTTACGAGATCTCTCTCTCTCTCTCTTTTTTTTTTTCCGAATTGTCTTTCTATTTCCTGCTCGACGTGGCTTTTCCAAGGATGCGAGACGAGAAAAATGCCACGATGCACTAGTGACTGTTCTTAACTCTACTACATATATATATATATATATATATATATATATATATATATATATAAAATTATATATTATATATATATTATATATATATATATATTATTATATATTATATATATTATATTATATATATTATATTATATATATATATATATAAAATTCGTGAATATTGCAAAAAGTCGAAAAAATTCCAACAATATAAATAAAGATATGAAGATGAACCATTAAGATAAATAAAATTTTCATTGGTGGCAAAGCAGCAAGTCTTCCAAATCGACTCTCTTGTTTTCTCAATAAATGAAACTTTTGTTGTTCAAATTTAAGAAAAAAAAAAAAAAAACCTAAATAGAGAGAAATCCCCATATAAAAAAAAAACAAAAAAAAAAAAAAAATCACGAAAAGAATCTGCTCAGCACGCGGCCATGAGTTTAGTTACGTACATTTATGTAACGGAATTTTCGAAGGGTAAAGTACAATAAACAACCGCGAGGAGGAGCGCGTGCGAATAAGACAGACAGAGGGATTTACCGAGAGGGAGGATATAAGCTGAGGGGATGGGGCAAAGCGGATAGCTCGGTGGCCGTCATACAATAAATACGATATTTGCGCTCGTCCGTCGGGGATGGGGGGTTGGGGGAGGAGGAGGGGGAGGAGGGAGTAGAAGGGTAGAAAAAGTGTAAAAAGAGAACAGAGCGAGAAAGCTCGGGTATGAGGTGACGTTGCAATATATGCCTGTATATATATATATATATATATATATATATACAACCAACCCTACAAAAAAAAATATATAAAAAAAAATATATATATATATAAAAAAGGGGTGGCAGTGAGGCTTTGGGCTCTGGCTGGGCTTTCTCTCTCTCTCTCTCTCTCTCTCTCTCTCTCTCTCTCTCTCTCTCTTCTATTCCACCGCTGGGTTAGCGCGCTCGCGAGAGGTGGCCGGGCTTTCCAAGAGAAGAGAGAAAAAAAAAGCCCCGGCGTGAAGAGACAGAATGAGAGAGATAGAGAGAGAGAGAGAGAGAGAGAAAATCACCAGTTCTATACATATACATGCCAAACTATATATATACATATAAATGCCAAACTGTATATATATATATATATATATATATATATATATATATATATATACATATACATATATATAAAAGCCCATATTCACTCTAGCAGCGTGTGAGCAAGAGAGACAGAGAGAAAGAAAAACGCGAAAGAGTCCGAAAGAGCGAGAACGAGCGAGAGGGTTTCGTATAGATTTTTATGTCTGCGAGAAATACAAAATGATGGATATAAACCTCCTGCACTCCGCCTCACCGCTTTCTCTCTCTCTCTCTCTCTCTCTCTCTCTCTCTCTCTAGCCAGGGTTTGCCCTCTCTTTCTCTCCTCGCTGCCCTTGTGTACTTCGCAAGAGCCTCACACCCTCCACGACCGCCCAACCACTCACTCGCTCGCTCTTTCTCTCTTTTTTTTTCTCTTCTCTTCGTCATTATATATATATATATATATATATATATATATATATATATATATATATATATATATATATATATAGATACATATATATATATATATATATACATATACATATACATATATATATATATATATATATATATATATATATATATATATATATATATATATATATATATATATATACATACATATATATATATATAGCATATATATTATATATAGATGTAGTACCACACGGAGAGAGAGCCAACAACTCGTGGCTACCAGAGGCACTACTTTCCACCCTCTCACGATACCGCGCGACCGTCGCTTCCATGAAACTCTCTCTCTCTCTCCCTCTCTCTCTCACTTCTCTTTCCGGCTGGTGCTCTCACGTTTCCCAGAGAGCAGCTCTCCCCCCCCCCCGCCCCACCTCCGCCACCTCCTCCACCACCACCCCAAAAACCCCGCGAGACCTAACCCAAACGTAAACGCAACGCAGCGTCAACTGACGCGGGGGAAAGGGGGCAACTTCTCCGCTCCACACCCTTTGTACCCACTTCATACCCCCCCCCCCCGCCCCTGCCCCTCCTCCCACCACTCTTGCTGCAACGCTCTTTGCAACTCGCGGGGCTCTCAAGCACTCGCGCGACCTCCCTCCACTCATGCTGAGCGAAAGCTCCGAGCGAATGTTTTGTCATCATAGCCAACCACCCCCCTCCCCTCCTGCTTCTCCTCCTCCTCCTCCTCCTTTTTCTCTTGCTCGTTCTCCACCCTCCTACTCTTCTTCATCTTTTCCACTCTGGGCTCTTCTGTCGTTCTCTTTTTCCACATATTTCTCTCTCTCTCTCTCTCTCTCTCTCTCTCTCTTGCTCTCTCTGTCTTTTGCTCGTTTTCCTCGTTTACCTATCTATCTATCTGTATAGAAACGAATGCGATATATTTATCTCTCTCCATCTTGGTTATATATCTCTTTCTCTCCCTTTTCTTCTATCTTGGCTCTCTCTCTCTCTCTCTCTCTCTGTCGCTCCCTCTCTCTCTCTCTCTTCCTTCTTGGGTCTTACTCTCTTTCTCTCTTTTTCTCTCTCTCTCTCTCTTTCCCTACGACAACTATATATATATATATATATCTATATATGTGACAGAACTACCCCCTGCTAGTTCTGTCACTTTCAACCCTGTAACCTCCCATTCTTCCTGCACACTTTCGACGAGAAATAAGCGAGCGCACTCGCGATTTCTACTCTTATATTTGCCATCCCCCCTCCCCCGCCCGCTATGCTCACCTTTTGCGCCTATATCGCATATACATACCTGCACTCTCTATACCCCAACTATTTCTCACTGTATCAGCGAGTCGAGGCTTTTCCTCACTCATCCCTCATCGCGATCTCGGCACAGTTTTATTTTTGTCCCCGAATCCCCCTCTCATCATTGCGAAGCAAAGATAGCGAAGTTTTGCGAATATGTGCAAAAACACCCTTAAAAATTATCTTGTCGTCTCAATGATTTTCGTATATTTGTGTTGATCCGATCTCTACTTTGGCGTATATCATTGAGAGCATTTTCTCTTTCTCTTCCTTCATAAGATAGTAGTTATATATACATATATATATATATATACATATGTAGACATTTATATATATATATATTATGAATGGACGATCCATGTGTATAGGAACGACCTTTGTAAAAATCCGAGAATCTTACAAATATATATATATGTCTATATCTATACGAGTATACGTGGATATATTGAATACACAATAGAGGGCAGATACGTCATGTGTTTACTCATGAAATGTAACGTGTATACTTTACTCGTAAAATATACATCTACATATGCCCATTAGTAAACATCTCGTCTTACTCTCTGTGACACTCTTTGCCTCTTTGATACTCATAGTTGCTTTTCAAATTATTTCTCTTCTACTATTCCATCGTCAGATCACGAGCTTGGAATATCTCCTCGGATATTATTTTATTTCCGATCAATTTTCGTATAATTTTAGTTTGAAGTGAGATGGAGTGTAAAATGGAGAGAGAGAGAGAGAGAGAGAGAGAGATCGCGAATAACTGATCGAAATAATTAATTAATTAATTAAGTAATTGATAGAAGGAAATAATGTGGATGACCTCCTGATAGACGATAACATGTACCGACATTTTTTTTTCCTCATAAAGCATGAAGTGGCGCAATCGTCAAGTACAGTTAAAGATTGACACCCTTTGACCCGGTACGAATGTAAAATTAATTCCATCTGCACGATTGCAAACAGTAGATCCCTGAGTGGCAGTTATATATATATATATATATATATATATATATGTATATATACATATATATATATATATATATATATATATATATATATATATATATATATATATATATATACATATATATGTATATATATATAATACAATGCGATACCAGAATAAACCAGCTTCGTGTCGCAGCTCCGTTGAATTAATCAATTTTAAATTACGAATGAGGGTACAGAGACCGAGAGAGAATCGATTTATATATATATATTTATTCGGTCCATAGCAAGGGGTGGGGTTTGAGCACGCGATGGTATATCTGTGGCGGAAAGAGGAGAGAGAGAGAGAGACGATTTTATGTGGGAAGGGGGGGGAGGGTTCTCAAGAACACGATGGCTTAAAGATTTTACCATTGGGGTCAGACTTTAAGAGAGAGTGGGTGAGAACGAGTCATCCGGCTCGCTAATAGCCTCGTTAAAGGGTCGCAGGCGGTCCCCGAGTTTTCTTTCCTACCACTATATATATATATATATATATATATATTATGACGGTTATTTGCCGGGTGTTCACGATATTCGGAATGATCGGCTCAACTTCTATCCTGCTAAA
>OY769907.1:22486731-22556082 GCA_963669185.1 Dyspetes luteomarginatus | reverse complement strand
CCCCCGATCGATTTATCGCGTCTGATTTACTGAGCGCTTAAACGCGACCCGTTCCGGGGTGGTGGGGTGATTCGTGAACGAGCATACAGCGTTTATCCTAATCTCCCTCTCTCTCTCTCTCTCTCTTTCCCCCTTCCACTAAGGACGAAAGCGTTTCAAGGCTCGTTCTGTTATTTGCCGCATAAAATTCTTGAAACTGCGACGAAAAAAAAGGATCCGAGTGAGATTATTAGAGAAGTGAAAAAAAAATTATCAAATAAAATAAATAACGTGCAGAATGAAAAAAAAAGAATAAAATTGCAGCTAAAGATGAGAGAAAAAAAAAAACACGCGCAGACTTGGAAATAAAAAATTAGTTATTTGTCTTTGATCGACAAGACAATAAAATTCATTGGTCAAGGGTGGAATTTTTCGCGCGTATATATTATTCTTAAATTGCAAAAAAAAAAAAGAAATTATTATCAATAATTATATAAAATAAACGCCCATTGGATTCGTATATTATCGTAATTTTAGTATGAAATATAAATTTCAAAAATTAACCATGTAAAAAATTTGCCCAAAAACATTTTTTCATTATGCAAGAATTATTGAAAAAAAAAAAAATTAAAAAAAAATCAATTTTTAATTAATTATAAATATTTAATATATTCAGGCTGATTGTTATTATTATGATATTAAAATTGCATCGAAAATTACATCGAATCGTTTTTTTTTTTTTTTTTTTTTTTTTTTTTCAAAACAAAAATTATTAATAATTATCGTTAAAGTGAAAATAATAAGTGAATGATAATTAACCGTCTTAATTTTCCCCATAAATTGGTATGAGGGATGAAAGCATCACGGTAAGCGTTTATGGTCGATCCACGAGAGTTTGAGCTCTCGAGTTTCGAAGCTTTTCACCAACGCATATTATAGACGAAAACCACATGAGACTGTGCTATAGTTTATCGGTAATGTTAGACTCGAGTTTCCATGTACAAGTAACGAGTCATGTAGATACACCCCCCCCCCCCCTCCATATATATATATATATATATATATATATATATATATATATATATATATATATATATATATATATATATATATATGGACAGATAGATAGAGATATAGAGTTGGTATAGTTAGTATAGCAGGCAAGTTAGCGTGCAAGCTCCGCTTAACGTCTGGTCGGTTTAGGTCACCGGCTAATTGCCACTGGGACAGAATGTTTGGCAGAAGCTTGCGGAAATGTGTGTCCCG
The DNA here is from genome assembly GCA_963669185.1 of Dyspetes luteomarginatus. Taxonomy (NCBI): domain Eukaryota; kingdom Metazoa; phylum Arthropoda; class Insecta; order Hymenoptera; family Ichneumonidae; genus Dyspetes; species Dyspetes luteomarginatus. Next base: position 22,554,837 of record OY769907.1, on the reverse strand, counting down.
CACGGTTAATCGAAACCCGCACATCGGCACACACTCTATTCAGTTCATCATTAGCTAAGGGATGGATGAAAGTTGTTAATGTGTGTGTATGTATGTGTGGCTGTGTGTGTGTGCGTGTTATATGCATAAGAGATGGCAAAGCCCATAGAATTCTCGATCTCGTGAGAGAAAGAATAAAAGATCCTGACTGCCTCTGCGTGACTGATCGTATAATATTATATATATATCTGTGTGTGCGTGTATATATATATATACACAACTCTCGAAACGGAAATGAGCGGGAAAATTCGATTATTATTATTGCGCTCTACATATGTCAATTCCAATGACGATAATACGAATGGGAAAAAAAAAAAAACAGTTTGAAATAATTTGATTTGACAATATTTTATATTATTATGAAATGGAAATGATCCATTAAGAATTTAAATAATTATAATTTTACTTTAACAATAAACCAAGTGGATTATCGATCACAGAGCACAATAAAGCGAATAATTCACTAAAAGTAGAAATAGTTAACGAGCTATATCTGTACTCGGTAGACACTGCTCGGTGTAGAAAGGGAGAAAGAGAGAGAGAGAGAGAGAGAGAGAGAGAGAACTGAAATATGCCGTGTATCTATTTATGAAAAAAAAAAAAAAAAAAAAAATGCACAGCTCTGTACCAAGTATAAAGATATTGATCAGAAGGATATTGATCAGCCAATAATTCCCTCAAAGTAGAAAAAATTAACGAGCATTATCTACTCACGATTAGTAGATATTGCCCATTGTCGAGAATTACAACTTTTACAGTTCTCTCTCTCTCTCTCTCTCTCTCTCTGTCTCTCTCTCTGCCTCTTTTTTGCATTCAGGATGGACAAGCGTGGTCAATGCATATCTATACCTGGCTTCGAGACAAAACGCATCACCGAGCACAAGGAACAAATCATTCGAGAAAGAGAATGACTCAATGATATAAGGGAGAAAAACCTGAAATGATTTTGTAGAATTATATTGAATTATTGTCCCAGAAAAGTTTCAATTGCAATGTAAAAATAATAAAAATAAATTTTGCCATGAATCCATTTATCAAAAATTCATATTCCAGTCGTTTTACCATGTGGACAGTGGGGAGTAAAAAAAAAAAATGAACAGCAATCTACCAAGTAGAGATATTGATTACAAGCATCAGCCGATAATTCACTCAGAGGAGAAATAGTTAGCGAGGAATATCTACTTGGTAGCTACTAGCAATATATTTACTAGTAATATCTACTAAGTACATAGTACATATCTACTAGTAATATTTACTAAGTAGGTGGTAGATATCTACTAGTAATATTTACTGAGTAGGTGGTAAACATGTACTAAGAATATAGTAGATAGGAGATATCTACTATGAGTATAGTAGATAGTAGATATCTACTAAGAATGTAGTATATAGTAGATATTTACTAGTAATATCTACTAAGTGAATAGTAGATATCTGCTAGCAATATCTACTTAGAAGACATTGCTATTGTACAGTGAACTGATTTTATCCCATTATTGTAGAATTATTGTAAAACGATAAATAATCACAAACAGAAAACTTTTATTCTCATCATTTAAAAAAATAAAAATAAATAAAAAGCATTGATCTTTGCATTGAAGCCATTTATGAAAAAAAAAAAATTGCTATTGTAGAGTGAACTGAAATGATTTTATCCAATTATTGTAGAATTATTGTAAAACGAAAAATAATCACAAACAGAAAACTTTTATTCTCATCATTTAAAAAAATAAAAATAAATAAAAAGCATTGATCTTTGCATTGAAGCCATTTATGAAAAAAAAAAAAATTGCTATTGTAGAGTGAACTGAAATGATTTTATCCAATTATTGTAGAATTATTGTAAAACGAAAAATAATCACAAACAGAAAACTTTTATTCTCATCATTTAAAAAAATAAAAATAAATAAAAAGCATTGATCTTTGCATTGAAGCCATTTATGAAAAAAAAAAAATTGCTATTGTAGAGTGAACTGAAATGATTTTATCCAATTATTGTAGAATTATTGTAAAACGAAAAATAATCACAAACAGAAAACTTTTATTCTCATCATTTAAAAAAATAAAAATAAATAAAAAGCATTGATCTTTGCATTGAAGCCATTTATGAAAAAAAAAAAAATTGCTATTGTAGAGTGAACTGAAATGATTTTATCCAATTATTGTAGAATTATTGTAAAACGAAAAATAATCACAAACAGAAAACTTTTATTCTCATCATTTAAAAAAATAAAAATAAATAAAAAGCATTGATCTTTGCATTGAAGCCATTTATGAAAAAAAAAAAAAATTGCTATTGTAGAGTGAACAGAAATGATTTTATCCAATTATTGTAGAATTATTGTAAAACGAAAAATAATCACAAAGAGAAAACTTTTATTCCCATCATTTAAAAAAATAAAAATCATTGGTCTTTGCATTGAAGCCATTTATGAAAAAAAAAAAAAAAAAAAAAAAAAAAAATGAATAGCTCTGTACACCAAGTAGAGATATTCATCACAAGCAACAGCCCCAATAATTCATTCAAAGTAGAAATAGTTGACGAGCAATATCTACACTTACGATTAGTAGATAATTCTCATTCTCCAGAGTTTCGACATTTCCCCTCTCTCTCTCTCTCTCTCTCTCTTTCTCTTCTTCGTGTCGAGCATGGACAAGCGTGACCAATGAATTTATACTCTTTGCATCGAGACAAAGCGCTACAGCGAGCGGGACGAACACAATCATTCGAGAAAGAGAAAGACACAATAATAAGGGAGACAAACATATTTAAACGTGCGAGAGCCGCGCCTTGTTCTCTTCTCCCCTATTTACTTCTCATTCTTTTCCTCTCGTCTGTGTGTGCATAAATACATCAATGCGCGTCTATATATATTTTATGCGTCAGCCCCCCTCTCTCTCTCTCTCTCACACTCTCACTCTACCAATCGCAAATGGCGCCGTCAATTGACGTTACTCGACGGCCGAGTCAACTGACAATATTAACGAACGAGCGCGAAAAGGAGAGAAAGAGAAAGAGAGAGAGAGAGAATCATCGCAAGAACGAGAGAGCAAACTAATGCTCGAGAACTCGGATCACGTACAGCCACGTAGCTGAGAATATCCGAAGCACAGAAAGTTGGCTTGGGCAAAAGATCCACCACAACGCTGCGAAAACAATATTCTTCTTTTTGTTTTTGTTTTTTTTTTCTATTTTCTCAATAATACGGGCGATGAGATGCAATGACTTTTCTTTCGAGTTTGATGCAAAAAAAAACAAACAAAAAAAAACAACAAGCGCTCTTTTAATTGTGTGTGGGTGTTGGCCTGTGTGTTGAGAAGTCTCACGCGTCGAGAGTTTAAGCTACGAAAGAGAGAGAGAGAGAGAGAGAGAGAGAGAGAGAGAGAGAGAGACGCGAGGAGGAGGGGAAAGAGGAGGAAAAGGAAGGGATGGAGTTGTTCGTTCCCTCGAACGTCTCTCTTCTCTCTCAACCATAGTTCTGTGTGTGCTGTTCAACAATTAACTCTGTCATGCCTATATAGCCTCGTTTCTCGTCGTTAGCTTGGCTATGTAACGTCTACAAATGGCGTTAGAACCATCTAACACATACAAACATATATATATATATATATATACACACACAAAAATATACCATGTACGTGTACGTATATATAAAGTATACCATATATATACCATGTAAATGTACGAATATATAAAGTATACCATATATATATGTAACATATATACCACATATGTATATACAAACGAACCAGAGAACTATGTATAGCGTGTGGGGCGCGATCTACTCGCATACATCGCTCTCTCTCTCTCTCTCTCTCTCTCTCTCTCTCTCTCTCTCTCACCAGCACGCAACGTGCTCTCCGATACTATACCGGTATAGCATCGCAAGGCATAAGTAAACTACACACGATAACCCGCTAGAGTGCGACAGAGATAGGAATAAAGAGCAATATTGCATATATAGTGCGACTATATAGCATACACAAATCCTGTCTACATTTGTGCCTCTCTCTCTCTCTCTCTCTCTCTCATTGTCTCTCTCTCTCTGGTATTTGACACACGTTGAATAGCGAATAGCGAGGACAAGAGGCGGAGGAAGAACAAACGTTTCAGGAAACCAAAGTACACCCAACGATTTGCATGTATTCGAGCAAGAGTGAACGTTAAATTTTATCACCGTTCATTTTTCATAATAGAACATTTTTGGCAGTTAAAAAAAGTTTCATTGCCTGTGAAAAAAAAAAAAAAAAAAAAATATTAAAAATATAAAAAAGTAATTAACGTCAAATTATTTCTAAGCGGTGCTAGTGATATTTTTTATATTTCGATGCAATGTAAATATTGATTGAAAGATGGAACGAGTAATCGTCGCGAGGGAGATAATATCAAAGATACGAATTTGTAAACAAATGTAACTAAAATGTATTAAATGTATATATATATATATATATAATGTATCATTTTGTAGTTTTTGTATTTCACATTTTTCATATTAATTATTTCTATGGGTGACACCGTGATGTTTTTTTTTTACTTCACGATAAAATATAAATATTGATATTAATTGAGCCAAAGTATGTGTAATCGTTGAACGACAGCGATAATGTCGTGAGAGACACAGCGATATGTATTTTTATTCGCGAGAACTTCTCTCACACGGTCACAAAGACCGTGAGACGAACAATTAAGCTCTCTATGTCGTTAAACTCACTTGGATCGCTCGGTAAGTCGTATAAAGAAATATACGGGCCTATATACATATATATATTGTTTTATTGTGTGTTTATATATATACATATGTGTGTGCATGTGTGTGTGTACGAACTTTAAAGCGTGTAGGGTATAAAAAAAAATACAAGCTTACCCTCATTCCTCGTTATGCCGGCGATTTGACGACGTCGAGAGATGAGACGAACGGCAAATGTAGCCAACAAATACGCGACGAACCTTCACTCACGCACCCACGCATACGCGAAAAAAAAGCGTCTGCACGCTTCTCCTATATTTATTACGAAGCATATATGCGGATAAATGCACAATTTCACTTTCCTCCTTAACAATAAAGAATAAAGAAAGCAGCAATTCGCGATTGCTACAAGCACATTGAATCAAATTACATTTGCAAACGATCACAATATCAAAAAAAATTGCCAAAACTCTCTATGATCTTTTCCCTGAACGAAACTATCTTTTTTGTCTCGCCGGTCAGGCGACAAAACTAACCTAAACGCATCACAATTCACTGACAAATACTCTTATATACAAATATATGTATGTATGTATGTATATATATATAAATATATATATATATATATACACTTAAACACACTCGCGCATCCTCCCAGATCAGTTTAACCTAAAGTAATTTTGATTAATTTTTATGTGTTCCTTAAGACAATTTTTTCAGGTTATCTCTCGTGTCAAATTGTTGGTGTGTCAATCGCCGTGCACGAAGATCGCCCGAAGAAACTGCAAAAGACGCGCACACCACGACACAAACAACGGAACAAACTCTGAATTTGGAGAGCGCAACGACGAGACCGAGAGAGACGTCTGCTCCGAGCGACGAATAACGCTTGACTAGTCGCGCAAACGGAATAGTCCGGGCTTCGAACTGGATGACGGGAAACGTGTGAACGCCGCTTGCCGCCGCGGCGAACACCCAACGAACTAGCAATGAGAGGTGGGGAGGCGGGAGGAGGGGGGGGGGGGGAGTATAGATGTGTGTGTGGCGTGAGAGAGAAAGAGAAAGACTGCCCGCCCCCGCGTGCGCTGTCACTTCCCCCACCACAGCACTGACATCCACCACTACTAGCTTACACCGTGCGCGGTGGGGTGGAGTGGGGGCGAGGAAGTGGGGTAGAGCGGATACCACGCGGTTTCTCTCACTCTTCGCACACACGAGCGCGGAGCAAGTGCAGTACGACGCACTGACACAAACAGCGTAGCTTTTGCGAGAGCTCGTATACCATTCCTCCGAGCCCGAGAAAGCGTTATATTTTATATATATATATATATATATGTACTATGTTACAGCTTTGCCTCGAATCGACGTATGTATTTATGTGCATGTGAGAGGGAGAGAAAAGATGCTTTGCAGAGGAGCGCTTCTCGTTCGGAAAGAGACAGGCGCACGATCTGTCACGCGCTCATTCTATTGCATGTTTCTCTCTCTTTCGCTCTCTCGCGCGTCGGTCGACCAACTCGATTCTCCGTTTTCTTCATCTCGCTCTAACGCTATAGCTTCTCTCAATCCCTCTCACTTTGCTTTTCTGCGCCGGTGCATGCGATAATATATCTATACATTGTATACCCTAAACAGTATTGTATACATATAGATATACTTATATGTATATAGATACTATACTATAGATATATCTATAGATATATTTACACAGTCGTATTTATCTCACACGCGTTGACGCCCTCTCCTCGTCTATATCGAAATAGTAACCATTTTAGCTCTGTCCTATTCCAACATTGGCATTTCTCGAGCTTTCTCCCTTGCTCTAACTCGTATCCTTATACATTTTGTGGCGCTATCTCTCTCTCTCTCTTTCTCTATCTCTCGCTCTCTCTCGCTGGCTCTACTACTTGGCCAAACGTTGTAATAATAACGTATGCGGCGACCGGCATTTTTCATGCTGTTTATCTCGTTCAATCACTGGCGCTTCTAACCCTCAACGATCTTTCCCGATAAGTTGAATGTTAAAATTTGTTTCCGTGTATCAATTAGTACGAATAATCAGCACATTTGATGCTCGTATAATTAAAAATATCTTAAAATATATTTCCGATAATATTTATCGGTGAATGTTTTTCAATTGTTTTGATTGAGGGACGCGAAAGGTTTACATGAAAAATCGAATAGAAAAATAAGAGTCGAAGCTGAGAAAAAAAAAATTGACGAGATCCATAACGGAAGACAGGGCGAGCGAGCGAGCGAGCGAGAGCGAGAGAGAGAGTGAGAGAGAGAGAGAGAGAGGGAGGGTGAGTGAGCGCGCAAAGGGGGGGGGGGGATAGGGAGAAGAAGAAACGGAGGATCGAAGGTGTCGGTATAAATGGATCGTAAAACTCGTTTATGAAGCTCGGCGATATTCGCTCTCTCATCCTCTCTCGTCGGTCTTTTGCTCGCGCGTCCGGAGATGATTACGTGCCCCCACTCCACTCTCGCCGGCCTATCTACTATATATGTAATAAAACAGATATAATAGTAGCAGTACTTGGTACAGGCTATATAACATAATGCCCGCTACGCGAGAAGACCCCCCCCCCCCCCACCCCCCACCGCGAACGCCGCACGAGTCTTTTAAGTACTTCCCCTGTACGCATCTCGCATATATATACATATATACATACACATATATATATATATATATATATATATATATATATATATATATATATATATATATATATATATAGTATATATAGTATATATAGTATATATATATATATATATATATATATATATATATATATATATATATATATATATATATATATATAGTATATATATATGTATGTGTGTGTGTCTAAAAGGGCAAAAGGGCGTATAAACTGTGAATAAGCACCCAAGATACGCCTTTTCGATTTTACAGGCGTAAATATTCTCTTTTGAACGAAAATAAAATGGACCGAAGCCACGAATGTTTTTTTATTTCCTCTCAACTCCATGCAGATTCATTCTCTCCCCACTCGCGTCATTCCACACATATAATCGTCTCATTGATCGCTCGTTATCTCGAGAATGCTCTGACGCTTCACTCACACTCGTTATCAATTTTCTTAACCTCTTTTTCTTTTTTTTTTTTTGTAATCAACGTAAAATGGATGAGGAAAAAAAATGGTTCAACAATGACGATTGTCAGACATTTTCGTTCTGTGACGAATTTTCTCGACTATACAAGAGTTTTTCTTCGCACGAGTTCGTAACGTATTTCAGCACACGAGCTGGGCGCACTCTGCCGGCAAAAGTTTGTAACAACATTTTCCATTTTTATGTTGTTGCAACTGTATCTACTTTTGTGTGTATCTATCTATATATATAGTTATAGAAACTTACTTATTCCATTTATATATCACGTGGGTAAAACCTTAAGGGCGTATGTTATATTTTTTTATAAATAACTCATACGCCCTTAAGGTTTTTAAATGATATATAGAAAATAATATATAAGGCTAGTTATACACACTTTTACTATGGCGTCAGCTGAAACAACGTGAAAGAGGAGCCTCTACTGTAAAATTCATACATATACGCTTACACATACATTCGCAATTGTATATGTAGGATGAGCCGAGCTAGCCAAAATGGAAAAGGAAGTTAGACCGAACGGAATAGTTCTTTTATGCGTCTACGAAACTTTTTCCGAGAATTTCTCTCTCTCTTTCTCTCTCTCCATCTTTGTCACTCGTGACCCTTCTCGGTTCTCCACACACAGTCCTGCTCGCCCCGAGAATATTAGTTGTCAACTATGATGGCGACCTCGTCAGCAGCACAACGTCGAAAGAAATATGAAGAAAAGAGAAAAAAATTGCCAAAGAATGAAAACATTGGAAACTGTGAGGAGTCAAGTAGAAAAATTCCGAGAACTTTCTTTTGCTCTGACATTTCATGACACGCGATTATAATTAAGTCCATTGAATGTCGAATGGTAAATTTATTATCCTCTTTGCAAAATCATCGTTATGACGTCATTATTTAGTGTGAAAAAAAGACATCTCTTGATCGTTCCGCGGATCGAGCAATTTCACACTTTATCGGTGAATCGTCTTGACTGTCTCCGGTACTAAATTTTTTTACGCCACACGATTTATCTCTACACACATCCAAGCGGAACGAATTTCAATCATTCTACAATATCTCTTTATTTCCCCTTCCAGTAATTTATTCTCCTATATATATATATATATATGTATGTATTACGCTGTATGAGTCGCGCGCATTCGATATCGATGTTCAAATACCGGAAACGGTTATATACGTACCAGCTACACGCTCGATACGTAACTTTATCTTTGAGCCATCGATATTACGGCCTACGATGAATCAAGATGGCAGCGAATCGATTTTTATGACAAAGGGTGTTGTTTATGTCCTCCGAGAATGTTTTTATTTCAGATTACAATGAAAACTATTATTATGTAATCCCCACGTCAACTACGGTCACGAGATCATTAACGCTTTTCATTTATTCAAACGCACCCGAATTGATCAAATTTGGGGCTCTCAGACACGAACGAAAAAAAGAAAAACAAAAAAACGAGCAAAACTTGAAGTTGTTCCTGTCGTGTTTTTTTTTGCCAGTGACGCGTCGCTTTTTTCGTGATTTGTGAATACGATATATTTTTTATACGTTTATAATCATAATCAATTTTTGATCGTAATGGTTTTGATGCGTTATATCGAAGAGACGCGGAATTAACGGAGGTGAGTCAGCCGCGCGAGTTAATAAAACATTTCAATTGGGGTTATACTGCGTTTACTTGACATCGCTTGAAAATTACCGGACAATTCTGCGAATCGACAGAGAACTGAGCACGTGGAGAGTGCTGAACTCTTGCGGGACGATATAGAATTTAAATTTCAAAAAATAAATAAAGTCAACGAGCATCTTTTTCTTGTAACAAATCTATCCCTCAGGAGAGACACAAATAATTTATAAAATCATAAATCAGAGTGCCTCGACCTGAATTTGACAAATTATCGGGTTAAATGATTCCTCAAGACTCACCGGTTGACGTAAAAAGCTGAACCGACCATCAACAAGCAAGATCTCTAAAGAGCAAAGTTTTGAAGAGCAGAAAAAGCACGCGGAGGAGATAAAACACGGCAACTGAAATATTCAGCTGGTACGACGCGCCATTTCAAACTGATCAGTTTGTTGCGTCGCCCCGCAGAGAGCGCTCCGAACGCCACGAGGCGAACTGTACGGTGCTGCCATCCGACGGCGGAAATTCAAACTACGTCGAACTGCAACGACTCGAAAGGTAGCGTGTATATATATAGATATAGAGCCACGTGCATCGAGAGATGGAGTAAAAAGCCGTAGTTCTCCGAAACGAGGAATAAAATTCACAGAAGAGAAAAAGATAAAGTCAGACGTGTTGTAGCGAGAAGTGTGAGTGAAATCGAAGCCGCGTCGTGCGTCTATGAGGCACAATATCAAGCAGAGAATCCCCACTGAAGCCTACAAACAAGGCCAATTTATCAAACGTGGTGCAATAATTATACGCGTATATATATAGCCGGCAGAGCAGGAGGGGAATAGGACAAACAAGCTCACAAGCTGTGCAGTACAGGAGGAGGAACGCTCTACAGAGCAGACCGTGAGTGGCAGCACTGAACGCGACAGAATCCAAGCCCAGCTTTTTTCGTCGGTTGTTGCTGTGATCTGTGCTGTTCTTTGTGTTGACTAGCCAACTGTGTGCAAAATTTCTTACGTTTTTTTTCTCTTTTAATTTTTTTTCTTCCTTCGGACGTACAGATTTGCCTCATCGCGTGTTGCAATATCAACGTTCATTTTTATTTAACGCGCGTGTGTCTCTCTCTCTGTGTGTGTGTGTGTTGTGTGCGGGGAGAATCGCGAGGGAGTTTGTAAGATCAGCTGAAAAGACGGCGTCGACGAAAATATATTAAAAAAAAAAAAAAAAAATTAATTACTTCGGAACGCTTCGTTTCGCGCACTCGTCCTTTTCGTTTCGGATCGATCACTGTACAGACCTTTTTCTCTCATTTCTTATCCCGAAAAACTCACCGTAAATCGAGGAAACGTTACAGAGACGCGCTCGCGTCGTCTTGTGCGCTATTTTAGATCGAGAGTTTACCCCTTTCACGAGACGTGGCAGTGTAACGATAATTTTCATCGACTATCCGTTTGTTCTTGTCGTGTATTTTTCGTTTTGAGTGAATTACAAACTCGGCGAAATCGGAGCAGACGAAAAATTATTCTCCCGAGAGAGAGAGAGAAACAAAGTGTGCATCGTTCACACGAGACAAAAGAAACGTTCGAGCAGGTGAAAGAGGGAGAGAGAGAGAGACAGAGACACAGGTGAGAAGAAAAAGAAGCTGATAAATTAATTCTTCGATCGTGCTGTCGTGCAGATTATGAAAATATGGATTTTAAGAGCGCGGTGTACAACGCTGCGAGGGATGGAAAACTCAAACGCTTGAAGGTGAGCTCTTTTATTTAATTATTATTATTATTATTATTATTATTATTATTATTATTATTCACAATTTATTTTTAACTCCATTCTCATATATTCCCGAGAGAATTACTAAAGTTTTACACTTTGAAAACGTCGAGCTATTATTATTTAGAAATAATTTTACTCAAACTATTAAATGGCGACAATAAATTTATTATTTATGCAACTATTTTATAGTGAAAATTTGGCGATTTTTTTTTTTTTTGCTAAAAATTATAAATAAATTGCATTAATTGTAAATTTATAATAAAATAAATTATCGAGTGATTAGATTTTCAATTTATGCAATTTTTTAACAGTGGAAAGTCATTTTATTGCAAAAAAAAAAATTGCCTTAAATTCTCCAATTTTTTTAATTTCCAAAATTTTTAATTGTAAATAAAATAATGTCGAGCAAAAAAAGGATTTTAGTGAAAATTTTCGTACGATTGAACTTCCGTTACCGTTGACCCCCCTTTGTTTGCCTGAAAGAAAATAAGGAAAAATAAATAATCGCCTTAAATTCTCAAATTTTTTTAATTTCCAAAATTTTTAAGTGTAAATAAAATAATGTCGAGCAAAAAAAAGATTTTAGTGAAAATTTTCATACAATTGCACTTCCGTTACCGTTGACCCCCTTTTGTTTGCCTGAAAGAAAATAAGGAAAAATAAATAATCGACATTAATTTATATTAAAATAAATTATCGAGTGCATAGAATTTCAATTTATGCAATTTTTTAACAGTGGACAGTCATTTTATTGCAAAAAAAAAAAATTGCCTTAAATTCTCCAATTTTTTTAATTTCCAAAATTTTTAATTGTAAATAAAATAATGTCGAGCAAAAAAAGGATTTTAGTGAAAAATTTCGTACGATTGAACTTCCGTTACCGTTGACCCCCTTTTGTTTTCCTGAAAGAAAATAAGGAAAAATAAATAATCGACATTAATTTATATTTAAATAAATTATCGAGTGCATAGAATTTCAATTTATGCAATTTATTAACAATTGACAGTCAATTTAAAAAAAAAAAAAAAATATTTGAGTTAAATTCTCGAATGTTTTTCATCCTCAAAATTTTAGAGTGTAAAACACAACAATGTCGAGCAAAAAAAACATTTTATTGAAAATTTGCATACAGTTGCACTTCCGTTACCGTTGAGCCACTTTTTTTTGCCTGAAAGAAAATAAGGAAAAATAAATAATCAATATTAATAATCGCTCGTGCCTTTATCATAATTATAACGAAGTTGGAGCTCTCGAGTTTATTTGTCTTTTGAGAGCTCGTTCGACGCTGTTTATACGCGCGACTGAGGGCAGGGGACACCCACGCTGCATTAAAATTCCCCCACTCTCTCGTCGTCCTCCCCTCTCTCGTCCGCACTGACGATGAGCGCCACACATTAGCACACTCGACAATTAAGCGCACAACGACGCGGACTCGCGGAAATACTAATTGTCGTTTTATTAATGCGATGATGAGCCGCCTTTATTTGCATTTGCCGAATAAATAAATTTAAAAATAAATAAATATAACTCGACAACTGGTTTGTTATCGTCTGTAATTATCTCGCGTGAAATTAACGAAATAAACGGGGCAAGGGGGTGGGGAAGAATTACGTGAATTTTCAAGCGCAATCTTTTGAATAATTTTACTGCGCAAATAGGAAGAAGAAAAATAATAATAATAATAATAAAATAATAATGGCGTCGAGCTCGGCTAAGAGGCAATTCGTGGCTTTGTCGTGGCGAAAAAAAAAAAAAAAACAATTCGATAACAAAATGCCGATTGCTCAGGCTCGAACGATGCACTTTTCTGTTGTTTTCAAAGATAAACTTGTAACGGGTGTCTCGTAAAATCGTCACGTGTTTGTGAAACAAACTCGATCGTCAAGATTGACCAATTCTTAGGCATTTATAAATTTTTCGTCATTTCATCACAAATTCAATTGAGAAAAAAATAATAATAATAATTCGAATGAGTATATGAAAATAAAATAGTAATAAAATGAGATATAACGACCACGTGAAATATAGACACATACCGGGTGTCCCAATTTCTTAGAAAAAAAAATCAATCGCATAAAAAATTATTTACATTAACATTTACGTTAAAATTTAATTTCAATGAAAATAAAATAATAATAAAATGAGAATATTGCGAAAGCGTGAAGTATAGACCATACCGGGTGTCCCAAATTCTTAGAAAAAAAAATCAATCGCGAAAAAAATAATTTACATTGACATTTACGCAAAAATTTAATTTGAATGAAAATAAAATAATAATAAAATGAGAATATTGCGAAAATGTGAAGTTTAGACACATACGGGGTGTCCCAATTACTTAGAAAAAAAAAATCAATCGCGTAAAAAATAATTTACGTTAAAATTTAATTTGAATGAAAATAAAATAATAATAAAATGAGAATATTGCAAAAGTGTGAATTATAGACACATACCGGGTGTCCCAATTGCTTAGAAAAAAAAAAATCAATCGCGTCAAAAATAATTTACATTAACATTTACGCAAAAATTTAATTTGAATGAAAATAAAATAATAATAAAATGAGAATATTGCGAAAGTGTGAAGTTTAGACACATACGGGGTGTCCCAATTACTTAGAAAAAAAAAAATCAATCGCGTAAAAAATAATTTACGCAAAAATTTAATTTGAATGAAAATAAAATAATAATAAAATGAGAATATTGCAAAAGTGTGAATTATAGACACATACCGGGTGTCCCAATTGCTTAGAAAAAAAAAATTAATCGCGTAAAAAATAATTTACATTAACATTTACGCAAAAATTTAATTTGAATGAAAATAAAATAATAATAAAATGAGAATATTGCGAAAGTGTGAAGTTTAGACACATACGGGGTGTCCCAATTACTTAGAAAAAAAAAATCAATCGCGTAAAAAATAATTTACGCAAAAATTTAATTTGAATGAAAATAAAATAATAATAAAATGAGAATATTGCGAAAGTGTGAAGTTTAGACACATACGGGGTGTCCCAATTACTTAGAAAAAAAAAATCAATCGCGTAAAAAATAATTTACGCAAAAATTTAATTTGAATGAAAATAAAATAATAATAAAATGAGAATATTGCAAAAGTGTTAATTATAGACACATACCGGGTGTCCCAATTGCTTAGAAAAAAAAAATCAATCGCGTAAAAAATAATTTACATTAACATTTACGCAAAAATTTAATTTGAATGAAAATAAAATAATAATAAAATGAGAATATTGCGAAAGCATGAAGTATAGACACGTACGGGGTGTCCCAATTTCTTAGGATACAAAATTGAGTACAGACATATATGGGGTGTCCCAAAAATACATGGCTATTCAGGTCATCCTCGTTCTTGCGTTCTCTCATCCCGCGAACGCGTGCAGCCTTGCGCGTCACTAAACATTCCCAAGAGAAAGAGAGAAAGCATATTTAATAAACATAAATTTTTGCAACTGTTTCGCTTGCCGATATAATGACCGGCGAGCCGACTTTCCTCGAACTCATGCATGACGCATGAAATCTCGCAATTTTCGTTGATTTGCTAATCTGGTTTTGCCTCGGTCCAAAATGATGCAAAATAATTTATAACCGAGAAAAAATAATAATTATTACGATTGGGCTTATTTTTTACGAAAATTTAGTTCGACTCGTTTTTCAGGAGAAAAACAAAAAGTAAATTTTCCGACGAAGCGGAAATAGAATAGAGAGAGAGAGAGAGAGATTGTTTATATTTAGAACTGGGAAATATATATCAGCCACTCATCCCTCTCGTAGTATAGTCAGAGGAAACGCGTCGAGAGAGCAAAAGCACGAAAAAGGCGAGGAAGAATTAGCAAGAAAAAAAAAAAAAAAAAAAAAAAAGCTGACGCGTATATTTCAATTTTTCTTTATTTTTTCTTCAACGAGTAAATTTAATAATACATCGGCACCTGTTCGACTTTGCTGGATTAAAAAAAAAGAAAAGAAATATTTTTTAAAATTATTTTTAATGATCAGCGAGCATGCAGTTGAAATTATTTCTCTTCATTCGAGAGTAAAGATTTTTTTTTATTTTTATTTTACGTTCCTTTATTGACGAGTGTACGGAGTGTGTTTGTCCTTGAAGCAAAATAAAAATTGAAAGTTTCGACAAGCCCGCACGATCGCAAGACGAAAAATTAGGTCAAAGCCATTGAAAAAGCCACACGTGTACCGATTTATCATTTCTTGCCTGATATTTAAATACAGTCAGAGCTTATGCTCGAGATTAGCCAATTCTTTTTTTTTTTTTTTTTTTTCAACCGTTACAATGCATTTTATTGATAAAATTTTTGTCCAAAAAAAAAACATACGAGATTTTTCAAAGTTTCTTTTAATAATTCGATTTGTCGTCGGATAAAAGTCTAAGCAATTTTTCAGGCGTTTATAATTATTGAATATTATAAAATAATATTCAATATATTATAAAATAAAGAAAAATAAAGAGAGAGAGAGATCTCGCATAATAATGGCACCCTCGCCCTCAACTCAGGTCGATCGATAATCCTCAAAACAAAAAAGAAAAAAAAAAGAATGTAGTTTGTGGTCACCAACACGCGCACTTCACCCTAAACACGTGGCGATCTATATAAGAAAACACGCGATGTTTTGATATCGTGAATATTGCCGACTGACGTGGAGAAGAATTAGGAAAATAAAGGGAAAAAAATGGCGACTGTCGAGTGAAACGATGGGAAATATTAAAAAAAAAAAAAAAAAAAAAAAACATCGTCCGAGTACCAGATAAATCTTACACGAGTACAATGAATTATCGATTTTTCCATTCATCGTGCATCAATTAAAAAGATTCTCTCGTTTCTCGTTGGCCTATCGCGATAAAAGATTCTCCTCATTGCCATGAACCATTCGACCAGCGGCTCTGGCGAGTCAGTTGTCCCCTCGTTGACCTTCGCAACGGCCAACAAAGAAGCGCCAACACCAAATTCGGCACCAGTAGCTCAATAATCATTATAATAACGTGAAAAATAAAAAAAAAAAAAACAAAGAAAAAAAAATCCTGTTGGCAAAAGGCACATATCCTCTGTCTGACTATAGAAATTTTAGAGGATAAATGTGCGGCTTGGACTCGTAGCCAGACTTTGAACATTAAACTAACGAAAATTAATCAACTCAAAATTCTTTCTGCAATAATTAATTGTTTGTTCAAAAAAAATTGTTACACAGATATCGAAATTTATTTTTGCCTTCGAGTTAAATTAATTTATTACCAAAATATTTTTTTTTTGTTTTTGCACCAAAAAATTCGCAGTTTTTTTTTAATTCAAATTTTTAAATGCAAAGACGTGCTAAGTAAGAACGTTTTAAAAAATCGTTCATTTATTTTGCCTCGTTTATTTTCATGCATATAATTTTTTTAAATATTCACCTTGGCTATTTATGAATTAAATTAATGGATAATTACGTTTTGGCAATTAAAAACTGTAAGCTTGACTTTGATTTAAATCATTTTATGCAAAAATTAGTCGGGTGATGAATGATTCCTCGAGACTGAAGACTGGCTCGAGTTTTCGAGCTTTAACTATTTTTTTAATTATATTTTTGACGATTTTTTTAAGTAAACAAATCGTTCAAACTGCCCGCTGACTTTTCTGTCTCAAATTTAGTTATTCCAAGGTTACAGCATTGGCTCGAGTATTCGAGCTTTAACTATTTTTTTTTTAATATTTTTTAATTATATTTCATTTAATATTTTATTAATATTTTTTTTTTTTTTATTTTTTTCTTATTTTTGGGATTTTTTTACGTACACATATTCGGTATTAAAACTGCTCGCTAACTTTTCTTTTTAAAATTCGATTATTTCAGGGTTATGGGACAAGTTTGACGCGAAGTTAGCTCTCGAGATCGACACGGCGATTATTATTTTTATCGATCTCGCGCGTGCGCTCGAGTATCGACTTCTTCGTATCGACTTTTACCATTTCTGCGATGTTTTTTTTTTCTCGGCAGATTTATCATTTGATAATTAAGGCTGATAGTCTGATCAGGAGATTTAGGGTATGATTGTTTAGTTTAATTTAGTGGGGAATTTTTAGTTTTTTGAAAAAAAGTCACACCCAATCCTCATCGCTTTCTAGCCACGAGGAAAATCCCATCAGCCTCGCTCGTTTTATCTGGTTATGCTCGATGTATCGGAATTAATCGAAAAGATGAAACGTTTCTCGACCGTGTGCACCTTTCAGTTGCTTTATAAAGACTCATAAAATGCGGTTAATATCTCTACGTTTCGCTCCAGTGCGACGCGAAGAAAAAGTTTAACACATTTTAACAGAATATTATCCTCCATGAAAAAAAATTAAGTTTTTTTTTTTAAGTATAATAAAAACGATCAAATTTGGACGAAATTTATAAAAATATAAATGTCGTCTAAATTCGATCTATATCTAGAAAGATATGAGTAAATAATTATTAAATGGCATAAAAATTTGTGCCAAATTAAATTTGATATAAATTTTATTATACAAATTATTTATTTAAATACAATTATTTTACGTATAAATTATCTCTTCGTTTCGCTCCAGTGCGACGCAAAGAAAAACTTAAGCACATTTTACCAAAATATTCTCCATGAAAAATAATTAAGTATTTTTAAAAAATATAATAAAAACGATCGAATTTGGACGAAATTTATATTCTGGATATAAGTAAATAATTATTAAACTGCATAAAAATTTTTGCTAAATTAAATTTGATATAAATTTTATTATAAAAATTATTTATTTAAACTTTATTTAATTTAAATATAATTGTTTTACGTATAAATTATCTCTGCCTTTCGCTCGAGTGCGACGCTAATAAAAAGTTAAACACATTTTAACAAAATATTCTCCATGAAAAATAATTAAGTATTTTTAAAAAATATAATAAAAACGATCGAATTTGGACGAAATTTATATTCTGGATATAAGTAAATAATTATTAAACTGCATAAAATTTTTTGCCAAATTAAATTTGGTATAATTTTTTTTTTTTATTATACAAATAATTTATTTAGAGTCTATTTAATTGGGTTATCCAAAAAGTCATTGCATTTCTCACATATAACTACATATAAATTATATATTTAGAGCAAACTTTATTTTTGTGACTTTACTTCTTCGAGAACCAAAAAAAAAATAAAAAAAAAATATATATATATATAGCTCATTTAATTAAAATAAGTCAGTGCATATGAGTCAAAGTTGTAAAATTGCCAATCTTAAAGTAGATCACTCGCATTTTATTAAAATGAGCCTGTTGCAATGTTCACTATTGTCTCTTGAATTTTCCCACATTCGCGAATAAATATTTCCATTCTCAAGCCAGCACACACACACACACACACGACCCTTTTATAAATTATTCCCAAGACCTCGTTTGCAAAACTAAACGCGAATCAGGAGAGTCTCCACAATTGCTTAACCTTATAATCGATTGTCATCGATTATCGCGAAACGCGATTTTGTTCTCACGAGAGTTATATTAATGTGCGAGTGTGAAGGGGTGCGAGTGTGAAGGGGCGGGAGTGTGTAGCCTCGTTCGATGAACTCGATTATGTTAAGTGACTGCTCTGTTTTTTTTTTTTTATATTTTTTTTATTCCCCGTCCGGTTGTTCACATTGCACTCATACATAGAAAAAAAATTATGAGAAAAAAAAAAAAGTTTTGCAAGTTGCGCTTGTCATCGAATTTGTCGCCAGTAGTCGCGAATCTTCGTCGCTCGCGTGTGTGCGTTTTTTTTTTTTTCGATCGATCCTCAAACGCTGTCCAGTGTAAAACACTCGAGGGAAATGCCCAATTTGTGGTTGCGCATTGTGAAAATAATATTATCGGCCATTTTGCCAATAATACAAAACGATATTACTTCATTTTCTGAGCTGATTCAATGGTACGATCAATTTTAATTCATTTTTCTTTCTTATAATTTTAATTCATTTTTCTTCCTTATAATTTTAATTCATTTTTCTTCCTTATAATTTTAATTCATTTTTCTTTCTTATAATTTTAATTCATTTTTCTTTCTTATAATTTTAATTCATTTTTCTTTCTTATAATTTTAATTCATTTTTCTTTCTTATAATTTTAATTCATTTTTCTTTCTTATAATTTTAATTCATTTTTCTTTCTTATAATTTTAATTCATTTTTCTTTCTTATAATTTTAATTCATTTTTCTTTCTTATAATTTTAATTCATTTTTCTTTCTTATAATTTTAATTCATTTTTCTTCCTTACAATTTTAATTCATTGTTTTCAGTTTCTAAATAATTTTATTTTCTTCTTTAGAGCAATAATTGTTGCGATCAATTTTAATTAATTTTTCTTCCTTACAATTTTAATTAATTGTTTTCAGTTTCAAAACAATTTTATTTTCTTCTTTCGAGCAATAATTGTGGCGATTAATTTTAATTAATTTATCCTCATAACAATTTTAATTAATTTTATTATCTTTCGAGCAATAATTGTTGCGATTAATTTGAATTAATATTTATTTATTATTAATGCAATTCGTTGATAATTTTTCGTATGATCGAGCGTGCGTTATTGATATTATTCTCGAGTTTCTGGTGGACTTGCTCGTTATTCGTTGAGTTCGTTTCTCGACGTCGGGTGTGTGTAAACTACGAAGGAATAAACGCCGAATGACGTAAATATGCGACAAGGCAAGCAGCCTGCCGAACGAGCTTTGCTTATACATTTGCTTTTAGAATTCTATCTCATCGTTAATGTGGCTGCGTCTGTGTGCGATGACTCGATAACTAAACGCGTTTACGTAGAGCTGGAAGCCTCGCGCAGACGATCAGCGGTCTCTGATGCCTCAAAAAGGCTCTGATGGAGCCACTGAGACATTTTTTTTATTTTTCCTATTTTTATTTTTTTATTAAAAAAAAAAAACAAATCATCTCAATATTTTCAACTCCATAATTCACTCATTTGATCGCAACATTTTTTTTGTTGTGAAAAAATGTCTACAGTAAATTAAGGACGAATCGACCAAATGTTCATGTGTGCGAGAGAAACGACTGAAAAGGCCTTCTCGTTTTTTTTCCAAAAAGGGTAAATATTTCGAGCAAAAAAAGAATTTTATCTTGCAGATAATTAGCACTGCAACATTTTTTTTCTTATGAAAAAATTTCTACAGTTTACTGTAGAAATTAAATTCAGGACGAAATGATGCATGTGTGCGAGAGAAACGACTGAAAAGGCCTTTTCGTTTTTTTTCCAAAAAGGGTAAATATTTCGAGGGAAAAAAAGGAATTTTATCTTGCAGATAATTAGGACAGTTAGAGAATGTTGATTTTTCCTCGAAATATCAGCTGTTTCGTTGAAAATAAGTACACGGGATTTTTATCGATAGGATTTTATGATTTCTGATACGTTAGAAGGTGGAAACTGACTCGGTCGGTAACAAAGTCCTCTTTTCTTATTTTCTTCCAAACGATTTATATTTTGGATTAAAATGGATCAACTTTTTATGCCGAGTTAACAGATGCAAAACTTCATTTGTTTCAATCTTAAATTCTTATTATTTTTTTTGCTGAGAAAAACAGGGAATTATCATTATTTTTTTTACCGACTGAGTTGATAAAAAAAAATTCCATTGTTTGCGTGATGAATAAAATTTCTTGAACAATTTCTGTGTTGTACTCGTCGGCTGATATAAAACAAATTACTAAGCAATCACGTTCGAAAATTAATGGCGATTAGCTCGTGCTTAGCCGCATATTATATTATGAACTTGCGAGTGACTCGAGCGACTCGCACAAACATCCGCATTTGCTGCTATTCCTGAATAGTAAATTCGATCGAAAAACGTATCGCGAATATGCGTCATTATCAAGTAAATTGTAAGATAGAGAAAAACACGGAAGCAATTATGTTCGGCTCGTCCGTCGATCTCGTCAGATTCTCGTTTTGTCCATGAGGTGGCGATTGCCAGTTTTTAAAGTTTTATCAGACATGAGAGAAAGAGAAAGAAAGAGAGAAAAAAAAATGAATAAATCGAGGCATTATTTTCAGATAGGAGCGAAAAAAACGTTAAAAAAAAAAACAAAGCTCGTGCGTCCTTGATAATTCGACTCGTGTATCGCACGTGAAAAAAAGAAGCCATTTGCGCTCTTGAAAAATACGAATCAATAGTGGGGAGATCGACGAACTTGCCCGCTTATTTTTTCTGCTTTAATATAATAATTTTTTGTATTATTTTTTTATCTCCACGATCGATACTAAATGCGATTAATCGATATTAATATTCAGATGAACAGATCGAGGCATTATTTTCAGATAGGAGCGAAAAAACGTTAAAAAAAAAAACAAAGCTCGTGCGTCCTTGCTAATTCGACTCGTGTATCGCACGTGAAAAAAAGAAGCCATTTGCGCTCTTGAAAAAAAACGAGCCAAGAGTGGGGAGATCGACGAACTTGCCCGCTTATTTTTTCTCTCCGTTGAGATAATAATTTTTCGTATTCGCGATCGATGCTTTTTACTAATTAATAAATATTTCACAATCGATACTAAATGCGATTAATCGATATTAATATTCAGATGAATAAATCGAGGCATTATTTTGCGTAAAAAATTTTTAAGTTTTAAAAGTTATCGTTTATTATTTTTGTATACAAAATGGGGATATTCGCGAGGACGTTGATAGGATGTAAAAAATTATTTGATTTTCAACATGGCGGCTGCTCAAATTGCCTAAATATCGGTAATTAGTTTCGTTTTTTTTTTCTTTTTTTTTCGAAAAAGAAAATTACCATATTGGATTCAAAAAATGGGGAATTACTGCACTTTTTCTTCTCCCTAATGATATTCACGTCGTTCGTAGTATAGTGGAAAGTCCCAGCTTTTGCTTGTCGATCGTATGCTTGACCTTTGGGAAATACCAATCGATCGATCGCCACGATTTTTAATTTATTTTTAAATTATTTATTTTTTTACATTAACGCCCAGTCTCGACCTTATTTTTCATTTTTTTCCCTTTCTCACAGCCCTTAGAATAGTGCGAAAAAATAAAAATGCAAAAAAAAAAATCATACTACACTCAGCAACAAAATTACTCGGCGCATCGATACCGATTTTCAAAATCCTGTAACTTGATGAAAAATTGACGAAAAAAATCATTTGGAGGGCATTTTCAAGGTTGAAAGTTCATCTTCAAGATGGTTTTTGAAAATTCTTCCTACGGCCATTATTTGACCTCGTGGCGTAGGTTAAAAAAAAACGACTGTGTAAAATATTACGATTTATTTTACAGTCGTTTTTTTTTTCTTTTTTTTTCTAATTAACCCAACCCGAATGATATAATTAGCTGAAAAAAAAAATACACGCGACTCGCCGTTCTATTTTCTAGTGAAACTGGAGGATATTGAGTAATTATTTTGTAATGCTTTTAATAGCTTGCTATGCCCCCGCGCGTGTGTGTCTGTATGAGGGGGAGGGGGAGAGAGAGAGAGACATTGAGATGAAACCTGTGAGAGTTCGAGAAAGATTGTGATAAATTCACTCACAGCTGTGCTACTTTATATCACAGGTTTAGTTGCACATATCAATGGCTGAAAGTTTAAAGGGCTCATAGAGTTTTCACAGATACGTCTGAACGTTTTACGTCTGAACGTTTTACGTCTGAACGTTTAAAGGGCTTAGAGTGTTTACAGATATTTATGCCTGAAAATTTAAAGGGCTCATAGAGTGCTTACAGATATTTATGACCGAAAATTTAAAGGGCTCATAGAGTGCTTACAGATATCAATGGCTGAAAATTTAAAGGGCTCATAGAGTGTTTACAGATATTTGTGCCTGAAAATTTAAAGGGCTCATAGAGTGTATACAGATATTTATGGCTGAAAGTTTAAAGGGCTCGAGTGTTTACAGATATTTATGGCTGAAAATTTAAAGGGCCATAGAGTCTTTACAGATATTTATTTCTGAAAATTTAAAGGGCTCATAGAGTGCTTACAGATATTTATGCCTGAAAATTTAAAGGGCTCATAGAGTGTTTACAGATATTTGTGCCTGAAAATTTAAAGGGCTCATAGAGTGTATACAGATATTTATGGCTGAAAGTTTAAAGGGCTCGAGTGTTTACAGATATTTATGGCTGAAAATTTAAAGGGCCATAGAGTCTTTACAGATATTTATTTCTGAAAATTTAAAGGGCTCATAGAGTGCTTACAGATATTTATGCCTGAAAATTTAAAGGGCTCATAGAGTGCTTACAGATATTTATGCCTGAAAATTTAAAGGGCTCATAGAGTGTTTACAGATATTTATGCCTGAAAATTTAAAGGGTTCGAGTGTTTACAGATATTTATGGCTGAAAGTTTAAAGGGCTCATAGAGTGCTTACAGATATTTATTTCTGAAAATTTAAAGGGCTCATAGAGTGCTTACAGATATTTATGCCTGAAAATTTAAAGGGCTCATAGAGTCTTTACAGATATTTATGCCTGA
This sequence comes from Dyspetes luteomarginatus, assembly GCA_963669185.1. Classification (NCBI taxonomy): domain Eukaryota; kingdom Metazoa; phylum Arthropoda; class Insecta; order Hymenoptera; family Ichneumonidae; genus Dyspetes; species Dyspetes luteomarginatus. The sequence goes on along the minus strand of OY769907.1, from coordinate 22,531,117 downwards.
TAATTTAAAGGGCTCGAGTGTTTACAGATATTTATGGCGGAAAGTTTAAAGGGCTCGAGTGTTTACAGATATTTATTGGGGAAAATTTAAAGGGCTCATAGAGTGTTTACAGATATTTATGGCTGACAATTTAAAGGGCCCATTGAATTTTCACAGATACGTCTGAACGCTTTACGTCTGAAAGTTTAAAGGGCTCATAGAGTGCTTACAGATATCAATGGCTGAAAGTTTAAAGGGCTCAGAGTGTTTACAGATATTTATGCCTGAAAATTTAAAGGGCTCATAGAGTGTTTACAGATATTTATGGCTGAAAGTTTAAAGGGCTCGAGTGTTTACAGATATTTATTGGGGAAAATTTAAAGGGCTCATAGAGTGCTTACAGATATCAATGGCTGAAAATTTAAAGGGCCCATTGAGATTTCACAGATACGTCTGAATGTTTTATGCCTGAAAATTTAAAGGGCTCGAGTATTTACAGATATTTATGCCTGAAAATTTAAAGTTTGAAACTGTGCCCTAAAAGACCCGACCTAGCTGACGGGGGGTTAAAACCATAAGTGCATATTTTCTATATATATATTACGTGGCAAAAAACCAATAGGGCGCATCGCTTTGTGTACCCATATATATATATATATATATATATATATATATATATATATATATATTTCTCACTTGAGCAGCCATCTTTGTGCAATTTCAACACATGAGTATCGAAGCTGCGTGAGGAAAAAAAATATTTTTTACGCAATTCTCCCATATCATTTCTCTATAGTTCAAGGCCTCTCTCGTGTTCGTCCGTTCGCCGCTGCAAAATTTTCGTTCATTCGCGATTCATTAAATCACAAATCGTGAGAGCCTCCTCGTTTTTTTTTTTTTTTCTTTTTTTTTTATAATTATAATATACGAACGAGGGGAACGAAGGGATATTCTAATGAGAATCGAGCGGTATTGGCTGTACCGCAACTTTTCGTTGAAAACAGTTATATATATATATATATGTATATATATGTCGCTGGTTAATTTTTTTTTACTCACATATATATATATGTGTGTGTGTATAAAAAAAAATTTAACCAGCGACAAAGCGTTCCCGTTATTTACGATACTGGCCCAGATTATCTCAGAGAATCCGAGTTATATACCGTTTTAAGTTAGGAGAGAGAGAGGCAAAAGAAAAACGATTTATGTGCTCAAGAGCGTAAAACTCTCGTGCTCGTCATGGATCGACGATTTTTTTTTGTTTTTGGACAAGATTAATTGAGACGGTAAAAATGAAATTTTGCACAAACGACGTAAATACGAATTCACAGCTCGTGATATATTTAATTTTCACTGAAAAATTGCTCTAGTTTTTTTGGGATAAAAAAAAGTGAGAAATGATTCCAAAAATTATGAGAAAACAGCGAGAAAAATAGTCATCAACAGGTACAAATGTTGATACCAAATGCCTCGGAACTCTTGAATCATCCACACGTGCTTTCATCTATTTATTTATTCAATATATACATATATAGCTTTGTCTGTATATATATATATATATAGCTTTGTTTGTATATATATATACATAGCTTTATCTATTCATTTATGTGCATATTGGGTGGTCACTCGTGAACAACTTTGAGCTAATAAACACGTTCTGATCAAATCCATTCATCATTATTAACGATGCATACAGTCAAAGTTCCTGAAACTTAACACCTGTTTGCGGGGGAGTCCGATAGAAAATATTTTTGCAAAAATATTTTTTACGCAATATATGATGAATAATATTTCATTTTTATTTTCATATTATTTGAATTATATTTTATTTTTATTTTCGTATTATTTGAATTTATTTTATTTTTATTTTCATATTATTTGAATTTATTTTATTTTTATTTTCATATTATTTGAATTTATTTTATTTCTATTTTCATATTATTTGAATTTATTTTATTTTTATTTTCATATTATTTGAATTATATTTTATTTTTAGTTTCATATTATTTGAATTTATTTTATTTTTATTTTCATATTATTTGAATTTATTTTATTTTTATTTTCATATTATTTGAATTTATTTTATTTCTATTTTCATATTATTTGAATTTATTTTATTTTTATTTTCATATTATTTGAATTATATTTTATTTTTAGTTTCATATTATTTGAATTTATTTTATTTTTATTTTCATATTATTTGAATTTATTTTATTTTTATTTTCATATTATTTGAATTTATTTTATTTCTATTTTCATATTATTTGAATTTATTTTATTTTTATTTTCGTATTATTTGAATTTATTTTATTTTTATTTTCATATTATTTGAATTTATTTTATTTTTATTTTCATATTATTTGAATTTATTTTATTTCTATTTTCATATTATTTGAATTTATTTTATTTTTATTTTCATATTATTTGAATTATATTTTATTTTTAGTTTCATATTATTTGAATTTATTTTATTTTTATTTTCATATTATTTGAATTTATTTTATTTTTATTTTCATATTATTTGAATTTATTTTATTTCTATTTTCATATTATTTGAATTTATTTTATTTTTATTTTCATATTATTTGAATTATATTTTATTTTTAGTTTCATATTATTTGAATTTATTTTATTTTTATTTTCATATTATTTGAATTTATTTTATTTTTATTTTCATATTATTTGAATTTATTTTATTTCTATTTTCATATTATTTGAATTTATTTTATTTTTATTTTCATATTATTTGCATTATATTTTATTTTTAGTTTCATATTATTTGAATTTATTTTATTTTTATTTTCATATTATTTGAATTTATTTTATTTTTATTTTCATATTATTTGAATTTATTTTATTTTTATTTTTATATTATTTGAATTATATTTTATTTTTATTTTCATATTATTTGAATTATATTTTATTTTTAGTTTCATATTATTTGAATTTATTTTATTTTTATTTTCATATTATTTGAATTTATTTTATTTTTATTTTCATATTATTTGAATTTATTTTATTTTTATTTTTATATTATTTGAATTATATTTTATTTTTATTTTCATATTATTTGAATTATATTTTATTTTTAGTTTCATATTATTTGAATTTATTTTATTTTTATTTTCATATTATTTGAATTTATTTTATTTTTATTTTCATATTATTTGAATTTATTTTATTTTTATTTTCATATTATTTGAATTATATTTTATTTTTATTTTCATATTATTTAAATATATTTTAATCATACGTAAATTTATAAAATATCAAGTATCAAGTAATACAAACTTTTGAGAAATGAGAAAGTTAAATTATGAAAATTTTTACTGTATATTATATTTGTGAACTGTAATAGTATTTTTGACTAATTGATCAAGTAACGTAAGATGGAAAAATACGCGTGTTATCGGGATTCTCCTCGTTTACGTATCGTGAAAATTTATCGATCATGTTTCATATCGATCTCGACAACAATTATGAGAACTTTTACTGTATCATATTATTGTTGGGAATTAGAATAATATTTTTTTTTCTTTTTTTTTTGACTATTAATGAAGCAATTTAAAATGGAAAAATACGCGTACAATCGATACTCTCCCCGTGTACGTGTTCTGCAAATGTATTATGTACTCGATTCATATCGATCTTGGCATACAAATAATCGTATTATTTCGATGCGGCAACGAGCCTTCCGTGTTTCGTCATTCGGAAAATCCTCTGATTAATCCAGTATTAAAAGCTTTACGTGTCGTACATATAAAAACCTTACAACGTTTATAAACTCAACAAAAATATATATATATATTTTTCTCAACAAAAATATATATATATATTTTTTTCTCAACAAAAATATATATATATTTTTTTTTCTCAACAAAAATATATATAATTAAATATAATTACATTATACATATATGCATCAGTAATAATCATATCGAGAATATTGAGGGAATAATACGGAATTAGTGACGCATATCACATTACGTTATAATCCATTTCACCAATCTGCGAGTGTATTGAATATTTTATAATTTTATTAATTTTATCTCCCCCACGTGGCTTGGATTTCTCTCCCACTATTATGATTCACACACGAGTAGGAAATAACTCAATAAGCCTACGAGAATTCGTGCGAAAACAAAAACAATTCGAGTCATTGGCACGGTTGACCTTTGACCCTTTTTTTATATTTTTATTTTTCATTCCTCGTTTAACCTTCTATAATAAGTTTTCACTCATCACGTTATAGTCCATTTCACCTGAGCGAAGACGCGAAGGGCCCGAGTCACAATAATCTGCGAGTGTATTGAATATTTTATAATTTTATTAATTTTATCTCCCCCACGTGGCGTGGATTGCTCTCCTACTATTATGATTCACAGACGAGTAGGAAATAACTCGATAAGCCTACGAGAATTCGTACGAAAACAATTCGATTCATTGGCACGGTTGACCTTTGACCCTTTTTTTATATTTTTCTTTTTCATTCCTCGTTTAACCTTCTATAATAAGTTTTAACGTTCTTTGCAAGTTGACTCAACTCTATTTTCCACTCGGGTATTTTGTCTCTTGGCGATCCTTAATATAGAGGTTCTCTGCCCTCTATGGAATTTTCTTGGCACAGGCTCTCTCGGGCGGGATTTTGCTCTGCCATTCGCGCGTTAATTGTGAGCCGAGCACGTGGTTTTATATATATATATATATATATAACCACGTGCTCTGCTATATATATATATATATATTTTTTTTTTACCGTTGCCCAGAGCCCGGCCACCACTGACTGTGGAAAATTAACGGGTCAAGATAATGATCATTGAGCTCGGAGAACATCCAGAAATATATATATATATATATTTTTTTTTTTTCTAAACGCTCTCAGCGTCACGACTACGCACACAAAATTCAGGTATTCCGCACCATTAACGTTATGACGTCCGTATATTTTTCCTGATTCGATATGGAATTATTTGAGATTCTTCATCATCAATGGAATTATTTTGGCATTAATTAGCTTGGTTAAAAAAAAAAATTTAATAAAAATTAACGGATCAAGATAATGATCATCGATGCTCGGAGAACATAAGAGATGAGAGAAAAAATAAATATATATATATACAGTTTTTCTAAATGCTCTCAGCGTCACGATTACGCATGTTAGCGTTATATATATATATATAACGCTAACTTAAGAGATAAGAAAAAAACTAAATATAAATAAAAAAAATATATATATAAATATAATATAAAAATATAAATATATATATATATACAGTTTTTCTAAATGCTCTCAGCGTCACGACTACGCATGTTATCGTTATATATATATATATAACGCTAACGTAAGAGATAAGAAAAAAACTAAATATAAATAAAAAATATATATATATAAATATAATATAAAAATATAAATATATATATATATACAGTTTTTCTAAATGCTCTCAGCGTCACGACTACGCATGTTATCGTTATATATATATATATAACGCTAACGTAAGAGATAAGAAAAAAACTAAATATAAATAAAAAATATATATATATAAATATAATATAAAAATATAAATATATATATAATTTTTCTAAACGCTCTCAGCGTCACGACTGCGCACACAAAATTCAGGCATTCCGTACCATTAACGATATGACGTCCGTATATTTTTCCTGATTCGATATGGAATTATTTGAGATTTTTCATCATCGATGGAATTATTCTGGCTTGATTGAAAAAAAAAAATTTTTTTTTAAATATTCCATATCGTGCCCAAAGGAATTCTCACGTTGGAAATTTATATGGGAGAATATATTTTTTAATTCTTCATCGCGAGAATTTCTGCCAATTTACGATATTACGAGATGCCCACAAAAGAGAGAGAGAGAGAGAGGAGAATTATTTTCAAATTATTATCGATTGGGAGAGAAATTTGGAACCCCCTTGTATCGATTACGTGAGTCCAATTACGATTTTTGTTTTCAGACCCTCGTCAATACAATCCGAGACTTTTTTTTTTTTTCCATTCTCGTAATCATGATAAAAATTTCCATCGATATTTTCGATCTTCGATCGACGGAGGGTTAAAAATTTATATCGATAATTTTTAACCCTCCGTTACTCACGTGAAAAAAATAGTCAACCCTCACGTGTCAAACCAAATTTCAATTATATATTTTTCAATAAAAAAATTCAACTTTTACAACAAATTCGATTTTTTATTAATCTTAAGGGCCTTAGAAATATTATTTATTCGTATTCGTTCGTAATTGAGTAGAATTAAACTAGGCCTGAATTTTTTTATCACACAATCAACACATGTAGAATTTTTCATCTCTCTCTCTCTCTCTCTCTCGCTCGCTCTCTGTATTTTTCTTTCTCCCTGGACAAACGAACACTTTGCCGATACGTTACATAAAATGAACGAGGTGATTTGCAGTAAAACAATTAGAAAGTTGCGTCAACGTTGATGCAACTCTCGCGCACTTATGGACAAAGTATCGATGTACAGTCAAAGCCCTCGTAACTCGATTCCGTATAAAGTTGGACAAACGGACTGCGGAGGAAGTTAAAATAACGAAATTGCCATTTAAACGATTAACATGCCCCAAAAAATCTTTGGACAATTTTTTCGATTGATTTTATGGGCCCCAAACTCTTATGGTTTAAACAAAAAAAATTGTTTAACGATATTGAATAATTTGGGCTGGCCACGAAAGTCCCATGTTTTTACGAAAAGGGTTAAACTTAGCGAATAGTTAAATTATGGCAATTTTGACTGTACATAAGTACACGCCAATTTTTGAGGGGTAGAGAGCAGGGAGAGGGGGGAGAGGTCACGAAAGTCCCATGTTTGTACGAAAAGGATTAAACTTAGCGAATAGTTAAATTATGGCAATTTTGACTGTATATACGTACACGCCTATTTTTGAGGGGTAGAGAGCAGGGAGAGGGGGGAGAGGTCACGAAAGTCCCATGTTTTTACGAAAAGGGTTAAACTTAGCGAATAGTTAAACTATGGCAATTTTGACTGTATATTCGTACATGCCTATTTTTGAGGGGTAGAGAGCAAGAGGGGTGGGGCAGGGCATGAAAGTCCCATGTTTGTACGAAAAGGATTAAACTTAGCGAATAGTTAAACTATGGCAATTTTGACTGTATATTCGTACATGCCTATTTTTGAGGGGTAGATAACGAAGGTGGGGGGGGGGGGGGGCACGAAAGTCCCATGTTTGTACGAAAAGGATTAAACTTAGCGAATAGTTAAATTATGGCAATTTTGACTGTACATACGTACACGCCTATTTTTGTGTCTCGAGTAAATATCGTTGGTCCACTTTCTCGTATACTCCGAGCCCATAGTGTGCGTCCTGCATGAGCGATTGCGGAAAAGCCCACCTTATTTTTATAATTTCCACCTTAATAATATTATCTATAGTTGCAGCCACGTTATCGTTGCCAAGAGTTCAAACGAATTGAGACTTTGTCGAATAATTATGGGTATAATTATTCGACATGTATATGTATATATGTATATATGTATATTTAAAGGGGTGTGTCAGCCTATTTGATACTTTTCCTTCCCCCCCTCCTCCTTCTCCAGCCACCCACCCCTCCCCCTCCCATCTCCCCTTCCCGTTACATCGATGATAGACGTCGAAGCACTCACGAACTCATAGGAAAATTCAGACTAAGAATTTCAATATTTTGTGTATCGAATCTCGACACTCTCCCCTTCTTCTCCTCCTTCTCCCCCACCCCTCCTCGATCCCTTCCTCGTCATGTGTGTTTTTGAACGCAAAAGTTACCCAACCCGGAAGAAAATATCTCTCCCCCCCCCCTCTCCTCTCTCTCTCTCTCTCGCGAGCTCGTAAGCCATTTTTGAAGAAAGGTCGAGGTGGGTCTGATGCACCAACAGTCAACGAACAAACTCGTCAGTTGAGAGTTCGATTCAGCTTATCACGCTCGTTTCCTCGTGAGCCAAGAAATATAACAAATAATATCGTTCAAGCTGAATCCGATGTTTTATTTACATATATATATGTATAAATTTTATGCATTTTGTTAAAAAACGAAAACGAGAGGAACGAAAATGTTGAAATATTAAATTTTATTTAAAAAAATTGAGCGAATTTTGAAAATAATTTATTATTGCAGTGATTGTTAATGTTCTTTTTTTTCAAATCGTGATAAAAAAATTGCTTTGCGTGCTAATTTTTTATTTATTGTGAAAGAGTCAAATTAACGCTCAATGGCGTATGACAGTGAGGACGAAACTTTTACATCGGTGAGTTTGATATATTTTTGTAATAAATAATTGACGAAAACTATTTGGAAAATTTATTATTTTTGTGGGGACTCGAAATTATTGAATTTTTCGAAAAATTGTAATTTGTTGAATAATTCGCGTAAATTTTAGTGCGAGCGAATAAGAAAAAAAGAGGGTCAAGGGCTCGCGTGTAATCGTCATATGAAGGCTGAGTGCAAAAAAACTCGATGGTGTAATGAGAATTGAGCTATTAGAGCTGCACCACGACGCCATTGACGTCTCGTCTTTTTTTAACGAGTGCAATAACGCTCGCGAGAACACTCCACGTGACGATTTCGTCTCACTAATGAGAGAGAGTGCAATTTAATGAGAACATGTGAGGAGTAAATTCGTTATGTCAGAATTGTCACGAGCTCGAATTTGTGCAAAAATTTACATCCCAAACGGAAAAGAAATAAATCGAAAAATATATTCGTAATAAAAAAAATTCTGTTGGTTTTTTGTGTCGAGAATATTTTTCAGATACATTTTGGATTAATTTCTCATATATTTTAGACCCCCATATATATGATATATATCCCAAGAAATATTCAATATATCAACCGAACTGTAAATCGTAAAAATTCGATCGAATATTCTGCTGCAATTATTATTGTTATTCCAATATGATTTTGTTAATAACAAGAGCTGCAATTTTATAGCAATTTTAGCAATTTCATGTATCTTATATTTCAGTGTCGTTGGGTTGACTGAACTGTAAATCGTAAAAATTTGATCGAATATTCCGCTGCAATTATTATTGTTATTCCAATATGATTTTGTTAATAACAAGAGCTGCAATTTTATAGCAATTTTAGCAATTTCATATATCTTATATTCCAGTGTCGTTGGGTTGACTGAACTGTAAATCGTAAAAATTTGATCGAATATTCCGCTGCAATTATTATTGTTATTCCAATATGATTTTGTTAATAACAAGAGCTGCAATTTTATAGCAATTTTAGCAATTTCATGTATCTTATATTTCAGTGTCGTTGGGTTGACTGAACTGTAAATCGTAAAAATTTGATCGAATATTCCGCTGCAATTATTGTAGTTATTCCAATATGATTTTGTTAATAACAAGAGCTGCAATTTTATAGCAATTTTAGCAATTTCATGTATCTTATATTTCAGTGTCGTCGGGTTGACTGAACTGTAAATCGTAAAAATTTGATCGAATATTCTGCTGCAATTATTATTGTTATTCCAATATGATTTTGTTAATAACAAGAGCTGCAATTTTATAGCAATTTTAGCAATTTCATATATCTTATATTTCAGTACCCCTATACCGTTATACCGTTACACTAAACCGTTATACTAAATGCCAAAAAAAAAAAAAAAAAAAACACTACGCTTGCAGATATTACTATTATTTGCGGATTGAGGTTAGTAAATTAATGAAATATATTGGATTCCGTCTGTATATTCCAAGCCCGGAGGCGTCCTGATGAAATTATCATCGAGGCTTCGTCATCGAATGGCCGATGAATCGAAAAATATTTATTTCCCCCGGCTATATATTATAATGCCGAATCAATTTACCAGCATATATGCAACGTCACTTTGGTATGACGAGTAGAATGAGTCATGATAATATAATATTTATTATTATTATTATTATTATTATTATTATTATTATTATTATTATTATTATTATTATTATTATTATTATTATTATTATTATTATTATGGCCCATTTTTCGCTCTTCTGATGTACCCTCGTTCGGTGTGGAAAAATACATTTTCCCTCTTAGAAGCTGCGCTGGAGAAATAATGGGCAAATCTCTCTCGTCTCGTCAATATTATCGTACATATAATGCTCTGAGATACGTGTCTGCCTCCACATAATAATCGGTGCAATTGCTCCTCTCTGTCGTCGTCAAGACGACCGAGGACGCGATTCTGTAATTATGAGAGGCTCTCGCAATTTCTCCATAGCTTAAAGCAGATCCTTAAGCAAAATCGAAATGTTTCTTCTTGTGTGTGTGTGTGAAGTTTTGCAGCCTGTCCGAGGAATCTCATATTGAAAAAATAATCGACTGAAATGTGAGAGATTGGACTCTGATGGAACTTATTTTATTTATTTATTTTTTTTTTCCATCCACAAATTTATCAAGTTCGACGTCGTAAAAATTCCGAGAAATCGTAAAATTTGCTTTGCTAAAATATAAATTAAAAAATTTGCGCAGAATTATATAAATCTGTATAAAAAAATATATATATATACGCTCCACTGGAGGATCGAGAGACTTTTGATTCGATAGTGTTATTAATTAAGACGATTTTTTTTTTTTCGTATTTAAGATATTTTAAAATTGTATTGAAAATCTCCATTTGAATTTATAAATTCACATATATATATATATTTTTTTTTTCTTCGTAAGACGAATTTATGTTGAGGAGTCAACACTGTTTATTGCCAGTATACAAATTTCCGTGCAAATATGTAATAATTAATACTTATGAGAATCGTATATATTTTAAATGGCTAAAAAGTCATAAGGAGATGCCGAAATGTCGAGGCTAATAGTAAATTCAAGGTCTACGTACGACGAGTTGTAATAAAAGAGGAGAATAAAAAGAAGAAAAACAAAAATTAAAAAGAAAAAAATGACGTGTGTATTTTGTACTATGAAATACTGGTGATAAAAATCGTGAGGGAAGTCAATTTTTGTATCGTTTCGAGGTAAATCCCAAATGACGCATTTACTAAACGCGTGAGAAATCCACCAAGCGAGTGTTTACTCAGCATTATAATAAAAACACATACGATTGCGTGCTATGCATACACACTTTTTCTTTCTTAATTTTTTTTTTACTATCTGCCAAGAAAAAAGAGGAAAAAAAAAATAGAAAAGAAAAAATAGTCTGGGTCAAAATTCCATTCGCGAGAGTGATTAAGATTCTTAATTAAATGGAAAAAAACACCAAAAAAATACAATAAAAATAATAAAAACATAGATCGGTTATTTTAAATTAAAGACGTGGCATAACAAACGCGTCAATTTTTATCATGCTAATGATGATAATCAATATATACAAGGAGAAAAAAAAAACGGTAAATATTTGTCTCATTTTCATATTGAAATATCATTTATAATTTTTTCAGACTATATCGATACCTTTAAATTTAAATTGGACATTTACATGAATTATTAATCAAACGATCTATCATTGCTTCTATCATTTTTAGCATAATATTTTCCCTTTTCTCACTCGGCCAAAAAAAAAACAATTGCGTCACAAAATTTGGTAAATATTTGTCTCGTCTTTATATTGAAATATCATTTTTGATATTTTGAGACTAGATCGATACTTATAAACTTAAATTTGAAATTTGAATAAATTATTAATCGAACGATCTCCTCTCGTTGTCATAATTTTTATCATATTTTCTCTTTTCTCGTAATGGCAAAAATATTCTCGTTAAAAAAAGAAAAAAATTCAAATAATTCGGTAAATATTTGTCTCGTTTTCATTTTGAAATACGATTTTTGATATTTTGAGACTAGATCGATACTTATAAAATTAAATTTGAAATTTGAATAAATTATTATTCGAACGATCTCCTCTCGTTGTTATAATTTTTATCATATTTTCCCTTTTCTCATAATGGCAAAAATATTCTCGTTAAAAAAAAAAAAAATCCGGTAAATATTTGTCTCGTTTTCATATTAAAATACGATTTTTAATATTTTGAGACTAGATCGATACCTTTAAATTTAAATTGGGCATTGGGCATAATATTTTCCCTATTCTCATAATGGCAAAAATAATCTCGTTAAAAAAAGAAAAAAATTCAAAAAATTCGGTAAATATTTGTCTCGTCTTTATATTAAAATACGATTTTTAATATTTTGAGACTAGATCGATACCTTTAAATTTAAATTGGCCATAATATTTTCCATTTTCTCACGCGTTTATTCTTTTCACAAAATATATTCTTCCCAACGTCACGATAATATTTTTTTTTAATATTTTTTTTCTATTTAATTTTATTTATTTCTTTCCAGCTTTTTACGATATGGCTATAAATATTTGCATGTTATTAGACGAGTGGCGAACTCTGATGGATAAATTGCACGACTGTTAGAAAACGAGCATTAATCATTTCTGATGTTTCTCATCGAGATTCAGATAAATATAGAAATGAAATTGCTGATTACAGCTAATAACATAATTGGAGTCATTCGAGTTCAATCAACTCGTTTTTTTTTTTTTTTTTCTGCACTCTCTTTAACCGCCTGGATTTTCTATTAATTTTCAACAAATTGAGAGAGAATGAGAGAGCGAAAGAAAAAAAAAATGAAAACGAAGAAGCGTTCAGTGTGTAACGTGAACGTGCGTAACGATAGAATTACGATTCAAATGGCGAGGAAATTCCTTATCGTTGCAATTGCCAGTAAAAAATGATCGTGTAAGATATTATCTTATCTAGATAAATGGTTTATGTCAAGCAAATATCAAAAGTGCATTTAATGCCCGTGTAGACACTTGCATAGTGCATATAATTATATATACTATATATAACGACTATACTATAGTATACTATATATATATGTATATATACATATTTTTATATATATAAAGAGTGGACGCACGCACATGCGAGTTGTTATCAGGTGACAGTATTATCAAATATATCAACTAATTATTTAGCCTACTTAGATAATAAATTTTTCATAATAAAATATGAATTTTCATCGGTAATAAAAATTTATACTCGATAGGAGAAATTTGTGATTAAGAATTGAGGAAAATTCGAGAAGAAAAGAGGAGGAGAAAAGAGATAAATTTTTTTTTTGTAATTAATAGAGAACATTTTTAGCATTTAGCAAATTCTTGAATAATTCTTTAACGGTAAAGTGTATAGAATGGGAAACGGCATTAACAGTTAAGGTGGGCACGAAGAATGAGAAATGTGCGCGTTGTTACGAGAGACAGAGTGGGGCCCAGGTCAGTTGTACTAAAATATTGGTAAAATAACTATCGTCTGAATATTATAAACCAGCAAGCAACATTGTCAAATTTATTTTTACTCCCATTGTAAATATTTCGTTTTTTTTTTTTTTCTTTTTTTATTACTATAGAATTTTATTACTATAGATTTTTTTATTTTATTTACTATTATAGACCGGCAAGCAACATTGTCAAATTTATTTTTACTCCCATTGTCAATATTTCGTTTTTTTTTTTCTTTTTTTCTTTTTTTTGCCAACCAGATAAACTTTGAGGGGCAAAAAATTATCGCCTGAGTATTACAGACCCGCATGATCAATATTGTCAAATTTATTTTTACTCCCATTGTGAATATTTTTATTTTTTATTTTTTTGCATTTGGCGAACCAGATAAACTTTGAGGGGCAAAAAATTATCGCCTGAGTATTATAGACCGGCAAGCAACATTGTCAAATTTATTCTTACTCCCATTGTCAATATTTCTTTTTTTTTTTTTTTTTTTGGCATTTGGCCAACCAGACAAATTTTGAGAAAAAAAAATATGGTCGATTCGTCAATCGATAAGATGAAAATGTATATATGAGGGACAATAAGGAAAGTGAAGAACCAACAGAGTGTGGCGTGTAGACAGTCATTAATTTTTTTTTTATTTTTTTTTTATTACATAAATGTTAATCGACAGCTTTAAAATATTGGAGGACAAAAAGAAGCGTTGGAAAAAAAAAATAGCCGAAAACCGGTACATTTTATTTTTTTATTTTTATTTTTATATCGAGGAGTCACGAGAACGTGACTGGGAGAGAACGAGGTCGCTCTGAATTTGCAGTCCACGGCAACCTCGTGCGCGCACAAAACCGCATTCGTATATATACATACATACATATATATGTATTATATATATATATATATATGTGTGTATATAAATACTTGAAAAAAAAATATATATATATATATATATATATATAGTGAGTTACAAAGATTCATCGCAAGTTGCTCCAATTTGTTGACCCAGTCAAAAGTCGATTAATCAGTTGTCAAACCGGAAGTGATTCTTATGAAGGAAAATGAGACTCAATAAACGTTCATTGTCCTCTTTGCCTTTAACGATTCTCACTTGAATTTAAAGACGTTAAATAAAAATAAAAAATAAAAAACGAGAGGCAGAGAGAGAGAGAGAGAGGAAGCGGCAAAAAAATGTTGAGGACTCGCCGACCGGAAGTGCGTGGCGATTGACCCAAACGCGGAAAAAATTACTTGAAGAGAAAAGAAAAAAATTTACCGACGGAACAAAGAGATTTAATGGCGGAGAGGGAGAACGAGAAGTTCTCCCGGAACGAGGAAACGTCAGGATGAACTTTTTGCCATGAAAAACTGAGAGCGAGCGAGAGAGAGAGAGAGAGAGAGAGAGAGAGAGAGAGAGAGAGAGAGAGAGAGAGAGAGAGAGAGAAACAGAGAGAGAGAGAGAGAGAGAGAAACAGAGAGAGAGAGAGAGAGAGAGAGAGAGAGAGAGAGAGAGAAACAGAGAGAGAGAAAGAGAAACAGAGAGAGAGAGAGAAAAAGAGAAACAGAGAGAGAGAGAGAGAGAGAGAAAGAGAAACAGAGAGAGAGAGAGAAACAGAAACAGAAACAGAAACAGAGAGAGAGAGAGAAAAGTGTTTAGTTTACTCGCGTCTGAACTTTGCCGTGTGAAGAGAACACGAGATAAAACAGAGAAGGACAAATACAAGGAGTTGGAGAAGAGGATCGACTCCGTGGCACTTGAAATATATTTATTTGTCATTCGTTTGACCAAACTGCCTTAGAGAGTTGGGGATTTGTCGAATGTCGAAGAGTCGAACTTCTCCACCTACTAATATCGCGCATAGTCTCTCGCTTCTCGGCTGGCGAACGCGACTCTGTCTAAGGCTCGAAAAACGCTCTTTGGACTTTTCGCGCGTCTCTCTATACCACGTTATATACAAACGATATTTTATACACGATTGTTCATACACGATTGGTTGGGTCTCGATTTATTTCGTGAAAAAGCTATTTAATTGGCGTCTTTTTTTTTTTTTTTTTTTTTTTCCCTCAAGAATAAAATTAATTCATCACGGGTTCCGTAATATCAAACGTGAGTTAGGACATGTGAGGTCATTCGTCTTTTTTCTCTCTCCCCCGCCCCTATCCAGTCAATTCTGCCAAAAGTCTCGTCAGCTTTATCGTTTTATTTTATTTTTTTCATTTTTTTTCAAACTCGAGATATCGCGACTGACTTTTAATGGGCATAGAAAAAGATAATTTAGAAACGTTCTAGCGCAGTCTCGATTTTGCCACAATTTTCATTAGTTGAGAAAAAATAAGGAAAAAGCCACTTAATTGGCGTCTTTTTTTTTTTTCCTCAAGAATAAAATTAATTCATCACGGGTTCCGTAATATCAAACGTGAGTTGGGACACGTGAGGTCATTCTCCTGGGATTCGGCCACTTGTTTTGTTTTTTTTTCTCGCTGATCCCACCATTTTTTTATTTTATTTTTAACTCTAGCATAGCAATTAATTGATAGAATGTTTTGTCATTTCAATTTTTTTTTTTTTAATTGAACCCTTTAGGAAATGCTCAATTTTTTCAATTTACAGGATCTTGAAAAAATTCCCACCAAAATGTTATTTTTAAAAATTCGACATTTTTTTTTTCTCCATAAACTCAATTTTTTCATAAAAATATTAAAGATTTTTTTTTTTTTCACCAAGAAATATTTTTTATATTTTTCTGCAGAAATTACTGACTGCTCAGATTGCTCGGTCATTTATTTATTATTATTATTATTATTATTATTATTGACGATGTACTAAAATTATGCAGGAGAATAATTTACTGATTATTTTTTTTTTAATTATGTTTTCACTCAGGTGTTCCTCGAGCATCGAGACAAACATGAGGTAGGACAATTGGTCGATGCTAAAACTCACGGTGCAACTCCACTCGTCATGGCTTGCAGAAATGGACATTACGACGTTGCCGAGTATCTGATAGAAAAATGCGGTGCAAACGTCGAACAACCTGGCTCTGGTGAGTGTTTTTTTTTTTTTTTTTATTTAAAATTTTTTTTTTATGAAAGTCAAACGCAAAGTGAAAAGTCATTTCCGGTTTTTAAAAGTTTTCTCGCGATTTATCGCGCATAATATGAATGTATAAATTATGCTTGAACTTTGTGTGACATTAAATCGTCAATAATTCGGCAGAGCGAATAATATATTTTTTCAATATTTAAACATTTTAAAAATATTTTTTAAATCACAGCGACGATATTTGATAAAATAAATAAATTTTTTTATTTCTAACATTTTTAAAAATATAGCAATGGTTTGAAAAAATAAATGAAATTTTTTAAAAATATTTTTAAAATCATAGCGACGATATTTGAAAAAATAAATAATTTATTTTATTTCTAACATTTTAAAAATATAACGATGGTTTGAAAAAATAAATAAATTTTTTTAAAATCATAGCGACGATATTTGAAAAAATATTTTTTTTTTAGAAAAAAAAAAATGAATGAATTGATAAAAAAATATGTATATTTAAATAGTCGTATTCGACGGTGAGACGATAGAGGGGGCACCGCCTCTATGGTGTGCAGCAGCAGCCGGACATTACGCACTTGTGAGGCTTCTCGTAAGACGAGGCGCCAAAGTAAATTCAACGACAAAAACAAATTCTACGCCACTACGTGCTGCCTGTTTTGACGGCCATTTTGAAATAGTAAAATTTCTCGTGAATAACGGTGCAGAAATTGAAGTTGCAAACAGACATGGTCACACATGCCTAATGATAGCTTGTTATCGAGGTCATGTACGTATCGCAAAATATTTGCTCTCCCTTAAGGCCGACACGAATAGAAAATCCGTCAGGGGTAATACGGCATTGCACGATTGTGCCGAGAGTGGATCACTCGAAATTCTCAAAGTTCTCGTCGAGCATGGAGCTCGAATGGACGTTGATACGTTTGGAATGACGCCTCTCCTCGCTGCTGCTGTAACAGGTAAATAATATTTTTCAATAATTATTAATGTACAAAAATTTATTAAAATTGTAAAAATAAAAATAAAATTTCACCAAATTTTTCACAGGTCACACTCACATTGTTGAACATCTCGTAGGAATTCCAAATTTTGTGAGTAAAAAAGACAGAATTGACGCCCTTGAATTACTCGGAGCGACTTACGTTGACAAAAAGAGAGACATGGTCGGTGCTTTGGAATTTTGGAAAAGAGCGATGGATGAGAGATATCGCGGCGATGGTCCAATTATAGCTAAACCACCACCACCCCCAGCTGTCGCTGCTTACGATTTTGCACGTGAAATATTCGACGCTGAAGCCCTTGACGAATTATTAGCCGATCCTGATGAAATGAGAATGCAAGCGCTCGTTATTAGAGAAAGAATTCTCGGTCCTGCACATCCCGATACGAGCTATTACATACGCTATCGTGGCGCCATCTATGCTGACTCTGGAAAATTTTCACGATGCATCGAGCTTTGGAATTATGCTCTCGATATGCAACAGAGCATGCTCGAGCCATTAAATCCAATGACGCAGAGTTCATTTTTCAGTTTTACGGAACTCTTTAGTTTTATGGTCGGCGAGGAGGGCAGACCGACCGGCAGAGGCCGAAGAATACCGCCTGTTGAACGAGAAGAGCTCATGAGGGTATTCAAAAAAGCGGTAAATTTTTCTTTAATTTTTTCTTCAAAATTTTCCTTTTTTTTTGTCTTTTTTTTCCATTAGTATGAATAATGAATTTTTCAGGTTCTCGAGGTTAAATTGGGAAAACAAATGCTGCACAAAGGATCAAATTATGATCGGGACTCGGCTTATCTCGATCGTGCTCTTGTCATAACTCTGCATCTTGCCTGTCTTTTGACTCGACAAATGCCCGAAGTTGACACCCCCGAATATGTTAATTTGCACAAAGCCATTTACGAGCTCGTGGAAATTGATGCGATCGGCAATGATGTGAGTTTTAGATTAAATTAATTTTCATTAAAATACTTTTTCCAAAAATAATGTAATAATAATAATTTGTGTTAAATTATTATAAATATCAAGGAGTTTTGATTTTATGAAATTTTGAATAGTTTGACAAAAAATTCCGACATTTGCCGGAAATGAGGGGAAGAAAAAGCTGAAAATTCTTGTATATTTTCTTATTTATAATTTTCCTCAATCAGCAAAGCTTTAAAATTATTCATCAAGATCCTTGGTGAATGGGAAGAAATTACAATGAAAAAATGTGCAAGTTTCAATTTTCAGTATTTTTTTTTTTCGTTATTTAATTCTTTTCCCATTTATTCAATTAATAATTGCCATTATGTGGAATATATTTTTTTGTTTTTTTTTTCCAGGGCAGAGACGTACTATTAATGGCACACAATGTTGACGCAGTCCTAGCAGCAAAATTTCCAGCCTGCAGATTTCCCTCGTTGAATCTTACCTCGGCGCTGTTGAGAGCTGGGGCGGATCCAATGTCGGCAGACGAGGATGGCAATACGGCCCTTCATTTAACGGCAATTTCACACCCTTGGCGCACGGATATTGCCGAAGCTTTGCTAAAAGCCGGTGCTCACATTGACGCGGTCAATGCGGTCGATCAAACGTACGAGATGCTTTTGGGAAAAAAAGAAGTTTTCGATTCGCTCAATCCATTGAAATACACGAGTCTGGCTTGTCTAGCTGCGCGAGTCGTCACACGGACGCACAGCCTTAACGACGTACCGGCCCATCTTCAAGAATTCGTATTGATGCACAGTTCGTGCATGAACTAGCCAAAAGTGTACAACAGGAAAGCCCATGAGCCAAAACGACAGCTAATTCTAGTCGGTGCTATCGAGAAAAAAAACACAATTACGGATTTGAATTGTGTGTGAGAATCGTTTTTTTTCTTTCTTTCAATACTCGTTAAATCGTCGAGGGGTTTCATTTGTTTTGTTCGATTGTGTTGCTTTTTTTTTCTCTCCCCTGCCCCTATCCAGTCAATTCTGCCAAAAGTCTCGTCAGCTTTATCGTTTTTTTCTTTTTTTTTTTTCAAACTCGAGATATCGCGACTGACTTTTAATGGGCATAGAAAAAGAGCCACCCGGGTGGTATCTCTCATGATTTAATTTAGAAAATTTCTAGCACAGTCTCGATTTTGCCACAATTTTCATTAGTTGAGGAAAAAAAAAAAAAAAAAAATTGCTAAAATCGAGACTCAAAGGCGTTTCAAATTTTAGACCCGCGCAAATCCCTCGACAGCCATATCGTACAAGTTGTTAACGATTTAGCGATAGTCGTATGAATATTTTCACCGAAACTTTGATTTGTATATTTTAACTCCTCCTCCTCCACCTCCCCCCCCCCGCCACCTCCCATCTCTTTTCTCGTTCGAGATAAATTTTTACCATAATGATGTATTTTGCAACAAAAAAAAGAAAGAAAAATTAGATAATTATAAGAGAAATCAAGGCAAATGTCACTCGTGATGCAAATTTTCTTCGATAATGTCCGGGAGAGCAAAAAAAAAAAAAAATTAAAAGAAAAAACGTATTCGAATCATACACAGCATTATATGTGATCAGAATCATCAATAGTACATTTTGTGCGTCAACGTTTGAACTTATAGGTGATATTTTCTCGATAATAATAAAAGATGAAAAAAATAAAAAAAAATATAAGTTTGTGATTCTAATCGGAACTCTGAGCTTTGTGTAGAACTGATACCGTCGTGTGAATTGTGATAAATTACATTCATATAGATTAATAAATAAATATGAAATAACAGAATTGGGCGTGTATACACTCGAGAGCGAGAGAGAGCTTCCGGTTGGATGTATTAAGGTCGTGCAAAAAAAAAAACTTGGTGTTAAATTGCCTAAAAAAAAAAAAACAAAAAAGAAATAAAAACTTTACCAGGTAGATTTTTATTTATTCTACACACCAAGTATCGAATAAATAGTTTTAATAATTTTCATGTTTCGCCCACAAATACCAATTTCATACGCTCTTCCCTCCTCCCCATTTCCTCTCCCCCGATAATTTAACGCGCGCGTCCGTCTCGCTCTAAACGCGCGAAAAGCTAACCGCGAAGCGTTTTACATTGTAAAGACTGTGAAAAAAAAAGTAAAAAAAAATACAGGTGTGTCAATGAATAATAATAATAAAAAAGTTTATTCGACAGCAGCCTACCTATTTTATTGAATCAGTTATAAATAAACAAATTAAAAAAAAACAATGATTAGCTTAACTTGACAAGATAAATTGTATTTAAAAAAAAAAAACTTACCACTTCCTCCCACACCTCTTCCCCCGAGATAATTGAACGCGCGAGTCCGCGGCCTTAACAATGGAGGCTCTAAATACGCGATAAGCGAACCGCGAAGCGTTTTATATTGTAAAGACTGCGAGAAAAAAAAAAGAAAAAAAAAATACATGTGTGTCAATGAATCATAAAAAAAAAAACAAGTTTATTCAACAGCAGCCTACGTATTTTATTGAATCAGTTATAAATAAATAAACAAATTAAAAAAAAAAAAACAATGTTTAGCTTGACTTGACAAAATTATTATAAATTGCTTAAAAAAAAAGAAAAAATACTTTACCAGGTAAATTTTTATTTATTCTACAAAAGTATCGTATAATTTTAATAATTTCCATGTTTCGCCCACAAATACCAATTTCATACGCCCCTCCCCCTCTTCCTCCTCCTCTCACGCGATAATTTAACGCGGCCGAACTGAGACTACCGGAGAACTTTATGGCAGTCACACTGGGTCGATTCTACCCAGTCAGTTTGAAAAAATGATCGTGACAAAACTGTCCGTCCAATGTGGATGAAAAAATTACGGAACATGCTCTGAACATTGTAGATTACGTACGAAAAATTGATTTATAAGAAATCAAATGGCAACGTGTTAAAAAAAAATCATAAAGAGGCCCAAAGAGGACAATTTTTTTCTTAAAAAATGACTGTGGTCGATTCTACCCAGTTATAAATAAAAAAACAATGTTGACTACAGAGGGTTAACGAGGAAGTCTCTAAACACGCGAAAGGCGAACCAAAGCGTTTTATATTGCAAAGACTGCGAAAGAAAAAAAAATACTGGTGCGTCAATGAGTCAAGAAATCAAGTTTATTCGACAGCAGCTTACCTATTTTATTGAATCAGTTATAAATAAACAAATTAAAAAAAACTATGTTTAGTTTAACTTGACAAGATTATTATAAATTGTATTAAAAAAAAAACAAAACAAAAAACTTACCACCACTTGGATGATCTGGTCAAGAAGACGTGGAATCTAAAGTTTCCTGAAAAAATGAGTTTTATGTAGTGCGATGGATTTTTTTTTTTTTTTTCTCGTACACAAACGAACCTCGAGATATAAAAATTCTCCGATCATAGAATAATTGAGAATAAACGCTAGTGGGACTATTTGAAACGAAAAACAAAAGCAAGGAAAAAAAAAAAAAATCACCCACCTATCCATAATTCAACGTGTACTTGATGAATTGCGAAAAACTTACCATTGCGATTTTTCCTCTCTCTCTCTCTCTCTTTCCTCCCTCTCAGCCGATGAACGAAAAATTGGACATACTTTCAATGAATTTTTCGGGACTCGAAATTAACACGATAAATACCTAATTGAGATGAATTAATTCGAGGATGGAATGAGAATCGGGGCAATAATAACCACCGGATGACAATAAATTGCTCGAGATTCATCGTTTTTCCTCACCAAATAATGGGCCTCGAAAAAACTTGGGAATGGAGGGGGTGGAAAAAAACAACAGCAAATTAAAACTCGCAGGTTGCTTCCCAATAAATTTTCACCAATTTTCAAAGATTACGATGAGACAGGAAAATAGAAAAATTATGAAAATGGAAAAAAAAAAAAAAAATTTCAAACACCCAAAGTTGATCATCTCACCTGTGGACGAACGAGAAGCTTCAGAGTTCAAAATTTTGAAGAAATACACCAGACCTCATGAGTCTTCGATTAATATGGTAAATTTTCACACAATAAGATCAAGAGAAACAAAACAGACAGAGAAAAAAAAACAAAAAAAAAAAAAAAAAAACAACAACAACGACAATTGTACATACGTAGTCAAATTGAATTTGAATTTTATTCAATCACTATCACGATGATGTTTGGTTATACAGGAGTGTGTGTGTGTGTGTGTGTGTGTGTTATACAATACACAAAAATCTGCCACGAGAGCTACCATTTTTTGTGTGGAAGAAATTTTATCTTTACCATCAAACAAAAGCAGACGAGCAAAAAAACAATAAAAATCATCGCTAACTTCCGGAGAGTAATAAAAAAAAAAGAAAAAAAAGTCAATAGATGAACCGACCAAACCTCGCAAAAAACTTTGCGATGGACCAATAAAGGAAATTTGTGCACAAGCATAAATTTTTCTTTTCTTCTTCTTCTTTTTTGTTTTTCATTTACAAAATTGTCATTTGGTAAACATACTCGAGGACATTTCCAAAAAAATACGTCAAAGAACGCCGAGTGAGCCAATTGGCCAATTTTTAGTTTTATCGAGCCTTGAATTCTTTTTTTTAGGGTTTTTTTGTTTTCATTTTCATTTCCAAACACCAAGATCGAAATAAACGGATCGAGATGAACTCTTTTTTAAAAAAACCTCCGATAAATCCCTCATATATCTCAATCTCAAGGCTGTTTGCGATAAAATCATACACTTGCCATCATTTTTTAATGGGAATCGACTTATGTGCGAGTGTCCGTGTGTGAGAAGAAAAATTATCAAATAGCTTTTCAAAAAAGAGAGAAAAAAAAAGAGTTATTGAGATTTTTGTCTCAATGACGTTTTTTTTTCTCTCGGAAATAATCGGAAAAATTGAATCGTCGCTGAAAAATATGTCGATGTTATCAAGCTAATGCGGAACTTTCCCTAAGGCTCGTCCACCCTCTCTTTTGCCAAAATCGTCATGACATTTTTTTTTTTTGTTTTTGGAAATATTATAACTTACAATTTAGATTGAGTAATCGAAGCTAATGCGGAACTCCCTAAGGCTCAAACATACTCCTCTCATTTGTCAAAATCGTCATGACAATTTTTTTTCCTTTTTCTTTTTTTTTTGGAATTATTATACTTAACAATTTAGATTGAGTAATCGAGGCTAATGCGGAACTCCTTAAGACTCAAACATACTCCTCTCATTTGTCAAAATCGTCATGACAATTTTTTTTTTCATTTTCATTTTCATTTTTTTGAATTATTTTACCTTAGAATTTAGATTGAGTAATCGAGGATAATCACACCTAAATAATGAAACCTATTATGAATTATGTAGAGAACGTTTCGTCAACCTAATGCTAAGCTCTTAATCGATGTGTCAATGTAACTGGAAAGAGAGAAAAAAAAAAAAAAAAAAAAAAAAAAACAATTCTGGTATCGATCATTGCGACGAATAAAAAGAAAAAAAAAATCCACAGGATAAAATCGTCCATGAATATCCATCAGGCCAGAGAGATATTCCTTGAAGATGAATGATGTGTTGGAGAAAGTCGAGGAAAGATGGTGAACGAAGATGCCAGAGACGATGAGCTAATTTTTTTTTTTTCCACCACGAACGAGAATGACCATTTTCCACTTTTTTTTTTTTTTCCTTTCCAACTACCAAAATTCTGTCATATCGTAGAAATTAAATTATTACGAGAAAAGGGCCCCGACTAAAGGACGAGATATAGATGAGATTTTTGTTTTTTTTTTTCCCCCTCAGTCCAAATGAGCGCAACGACGTTGTCCAGGATCATTGTCTAGCCAATCTCCGATTTCTCACCATCAGTCATAACTAACTTGAAGCCATTTTTCTCTGACAAATTTTACCTTCTTTCGTGATTTCGAGCTTTCGAGCTTAGTAGAGACGTACCTCGATTGTTCTTCCATCGAGACGAGCTCGATTCATTATAGCTGTTTCAAATTTAAGGACAAATATTTTTCCACCGTGCATAAATACGCCAATTAATAAAATAAAAAATCATCAATTCATTTTGAAAGGATACACACAGCGCGCTCTGCATCCCATTCTGACGAAAATCGTACAAGTCCCATATCGGTACCGCGCATTTCGGCAAATTTGACATCGCCGACATCCTGAAATTTGTCACGTAACATTTGCCACGTGGTATTCGGGGGCAGCTGTAAGAATTAAAAAAAAGTGGAGCGTTAAAATTTTCACAAATTCGTAAAAATGAATAAGAAATTAAAAAAAATTAAGTTTCCTACAAGAATATAATTAATTATATAAGAAGATAAATTCTTATAAAAGATAAACACGCGAAAAGCGAACCGCGACGCGTTCGTAAAAAACGTAAAAAAAAAAACTCACGTTTCCTATAAGAATCGTATCGGATGTAGGACGAGATCCATTGCTGTTTTGTCTGTTGCTTCCTCCCTGATTCTGGTTGTTTGTAAAAACGCTGCCAACCCCAGAAACGCGATCACCATCGCCACGATTGAATGCACCGTCAAAGTCACGATTAACGCCATAATTGGAATTACCAAATGCATTTCCACCACCGAAGCTCAAGCCAGTATCACCGTCCAATTTCGAGAGACCACGAGGAGCAAAAGAATTGTTCGCTTGACTATTAGCGAGTGAGGCTTGAAGACTTGACAATCCGACGCTGCCACCAAAACTATTCAAATTGGAGGCGAGTTCGTTTGACAAGGACGAATTTAGCAGAGAATTCGTAGCAAGATTTGCTCCCAAATTGCCGGCAGCTAAACTTGCCTGAAGAGCTGCTGCGTTCGAGTTCGAAAGTGCGGAAGCTGCAAATGATCGGAGTTAATTTTACTGGCTCGTTTGCGAGTTCCAGGGGATGAAAAATTAAGTCAGGAAGAATTTTTAGGCACAAAAAAGAAAATGCTCTCGGTAAATTATTTCTTACCAAGCTGAGCTGGCACGACGTTGTTCAAACTGCTCGTGAACGCATTTGTCGTCAGTACTGGAGCTGAGATTGGATTGACAACAGGCGGATTATTCGGTTGAACATTTGGAATATTTCGTGCTACGTCGGTCAGCCGATTTCCACCAGCGCCGAGACCCATTCCGATACCCTTAAGACCCTCGGGTAATTTTGGCGGCATATCCGGCTCGTTCGCTCGATCCAAACGAACTGTCATACGACGATCGAATAATTGCTGATTGTGCAACATTGAAATTGCCTGCACAGACTCAACCGGATGATCGTACTCGACTACACCGAAACCTCGTGATTTTCCATCCTTGTCTTTGCCAAGCTCAACGTGCAAAACTTTACCCGCGAGTTTGAAAACCTCCAGGAGTTTCTTCTCATCGACTTTGTAGTCCAGCTGGGAATTGACGAGAATTCATTTAAAAAAAAAAATTACATGTTGGATATATCAGAGGTCAATTGATATATTTAATATTGAGAAAAATAATAATAATAATTATTAATATATTTTCGACTATTTCCAGGAGTTATCCAGCAAATTTTCAATGGATAAAAGGACAAAAAATTATAAATTTCGGCTAAATCTCTACCAAGTGGGGGTGAGGCAAATTTTCATCTGAGATATTTTGGCAAAAAAAGGTGAAAATGAGTCGAATATTTACATTTGCCACAAAAACTCTCGTCACGAGTGGTCCGTTAATTCCTAATGATTCTAGGAATTGTGTAGCAAATTTTCGATGGATAAAAGGACGAAAAATGATAAATTTCGGCTAAATCTCTACCAAGTGGGGGTGAGGCAAATTTTCATCTCAGATATTTTGGCAAAAAAAGGTGAAAATGAGTCGAATATTTACATTTGCCACAAAAACTCTCGTCACGAGTGGTCCGTTAATTCCTAATGATTCTAGGAATTGTGTGCTCAGACCATAAGTGTTTCCAAATTTGTTGTCTCCACCTCCTCCACCACCTCCTACTCCGAGACCTCCACCACCACCGCTACCGCCGCTATTTCCTCCTCCTATATTGAGAGCTGGAATATTTGGTCTACCCATTCCAGAGCCTCTTGGGGCATCTCTGAATCTGTCCTCTCTGGTTCTGTCGTTGTTGCGAGAGCTGGCCAAACGACCATACTTGTCTCTCTCAACATCGTAGTCCTGTAAAATTATGATTAAATATTTTTCAAAAATTAGAAAAATTTCCATCATCAAATATTGAAAAAAAAAACAAGTTTTTTTTTACCTCCTTCACTACTAATTTTCTACCCTTGATGTCAAATCTGTGCATCTTGTCAACTGCCGTTTTTACCGAATCGGCATCCTCAAATTCAACGATACCGCATCCTCTTGGCTTTTCACTCTCATCCGTAAAAAGCTCAACGTGAGCTACCTTACCGACTTCCGTTCTGAAGAGATCCTTCAGATCCTGCCATCGAAAGTCATAAGGTATGTTTGATACGTAAATTCGACGATCGGATACTTTTCGTCCTGCGCGTTCGTTTCTCTCCCTGCTGCGATCTCTGCTTGACGAGCTCATACGGCTCTGTCGATCGGAGCGTCTACTGCGATCGCGTTCTCTGCTCCTCTCGCGATCTTCGCTCTTTGCTTGTGGCCTTGTTAATGAGAAAAAATACATTTGGACTTTGAGTTTACTAATAATATTGACAAAATTGATTTTTTCCACCAATTTCAAGGACAATTCGCGTCAGTGAGACAAAAAATGGGCAATGCACGTGTTTGTTTCTTCATGAGAAAACGTGCAGAGCCATTCTGCCTGGAAACAAATGCATTACCGACAGAGTCAAAGGGAAGTTTATTGCATTACCGATAGAGTAATTTGCGAAATTTTCGACATTTTTCTCAAAATCTATTTAATTTCCACTAATGAGGAATAATTGAGTAAGCGATTCTACTAAACTCACTTGATTCTATTAATTCGAATTTTTTAAAATTATTTTTTAGCATCCCCTTAAGAGTGATACAATTTTTCTCGTATCCCCTTAAGGCCATGTACAATGAACATGGAGCCTTAAAAAAATGAAATATTAATAATTTATAAATGGTATTTGTTCGAAATTTGCAACTTTTGTACTTGCACTTCCGGTTTCCCCGAATCACCTTAAGAAAATGTAAAATATAATCAATGTCTGTCTCATCATCTTAAGGATGGGGTCAACAGCTCATAGAATTCGTATTTCGTTATCTCTCTCGCGCTTTGGCGTTCTCGACGCAAGTTGATCGTCCTCTTGAGGGGAGGGGGAATGTGTGAGATTCGAGAGAGAGAGAGAGCTACATTTTTTATCGCAACTCTGTCGTAAACGATGGCATGTTAGAAAACCGGAAGTAAGACTTTCTGTATGATTGATAAGTGCAGGAAAGCTCAACAATCTTTCCTCAAACTCATCAAGTTTTTGGTCAAGTTTCGATGAAAATAATTTTAAGGTTATGTCACCTATTTTTTCTACGCTCAACAAAATCGCTCATTTTTTTTACACGAAAATTGCGATTCGTTAGAGTAATTGAACTCTACAGCTAAACAAAACTACAGGAAATGAAAAGCGGCTACTATAAAATGAAATTTCTCATGCTGATGACGCGCGACGTGAAGCAGCAATAAAAATCCCGATAACAAAATTCTGACGCTACACACTCGATAGTTTAATGTTGAGTGAAATGAAAACTTACTCTTCAGTCTTCATTATTCTCGAGGATTCCTCGGGATCGTCAATATTTTTAACAATATCACCGATTTTGTAGTGTTAAAAACCGTAAAATAAAAAGAGCAAAACCTCACGACGCAGAGGATGGTATGTACACACGAAAACGCCACAGCCAAAGCGTCGTACAAGATGGCAGCTGTTCGCGACCGGAAGCCGGCTAGCGGCATCGGAAACTACGTGATTCAGTGGTCAGCCCATATTTTTGTCTGATAAGGATAATAAAATGGAGACATTTTAACTTCTCTCTATCATTTAACAATGACAAAAAAAGCAACGCGTAATATAATAAACGATAAAAGTCATCAATTAGATAGAATCAATAAGTTATAATTGTTTCGTAATTTTGTTTTATATTGTCATCTTGAAATTTCGGAACAATGACAAATTGTATACAAATTCATGCTCTTCAGCTTAATAATATTAATCAAATTATCGAGTATTACGCAGTCAATAATTTGGTGATTAATTGTTAACAGTAACAGATTAATATATTTGAAATTTGAATCGGAAATAGGCAGTGAGTCATCTATGTTGGTGCGCGTCGTCCGCTATTTTCTTCATCCCTGTAGCAGAAGACACCATCGTGATCCAACCAATGAGAAGTCTTGTTCGTTTCTCTCTTTTCTCGTCGTTTATCGGGCCTTGACGTGCGTAACATAATCCCCGAATAACGAGTTTTATTGTGTCGTGATAAGCATTAAAATAATGGCAGCCCAGTGGATACGCAAAGCCGTAAGTAAACGATCAAGATCTGGTGACCCAAAGAATCCTCCACTCCCAACGAATAATCCGTTGATTATCATTTTAAAAGGTTAGAATCCTCACGTAGTTTGGTTATATGTCGCGGTCTGCTCCATACACTCTCGTGCTCATTATCTCTCATCTCTCTCTCTCTCTGTCCTATTCTCTCCTTCCTCTAGCGCGATCTATTCGTTTTACTCTCTCACACACACACGCGCGCATACATTATTCTCTCAATCGTTCCTTCTCCCCCTCTCTCTCTCTCTCTCTCCATACACTTATAATCGCGACCGATCGATTTTTGCGATCGTAAATTTTTTTTTTTTTTTAATACAAATGAATATTATCCTCGACAGATCTGCCCGAAACTCGGCGGTGTTCGTCTTTACAGCAGCAAACTTCAAAAATGCACACTTATACCAGGGGACGGTATCGGGCCCGAAATTTCGGCTGCTGTACAGAAGATCTTCGATGCTGCCAAGGTGAGGATATTTTTGTCTCTCAAATGTTTCTGTTCCTCTCGCGTAACATTGTCGAAAAAGTAAATTCCAAACTTCTTTTTGCTCGATTTTCTCTGCTCCAAAGGCCAGAAAATGATTTATCTCTGATTTTGATTTATGAAAGAAAAAAAAAATCGTGTTTGGGATATTTAAAGGGGTGGTGTGGTCAGTAACGAAATGAGGCGCAGAATTTTTTGATATGGCAAGGTGACCTTATCGGATGGAGAATTCCTCTCGTTATTTTCATCTGAGTCTCAGACAGATCTAATTACAACTTTATTAGAAATCTTTTTATTTTTGAGTCAGATAAATACTTTTTTTTTTTCAAAAATACTTTTTTCGCCTCTTTTTTGTTTTCAAATAATCACAGCTGAATGCTGAAATTTTTTTAGATTGAGATCTCAAATTTTCTATGCAGGACATTTTCTCTGCTCCAAAGGCCAGAAAATGATTTATCTCTGATTTTGATTTATGAAAGAAAAAAAAAATCGTGTTTGGGATATTTAAAGGGGTGGTGTGGTCAGTAACGAAATGAGGCGCAGAATTTTTTGATATGGCAAGGTGACCTTATCGGATGGAGAATTCCTCTCGTTATTTTCATCTGAGTCTCAGACAGATCTAATTACAACTTTATTAGAAATCTTTTTATTTTTGAGTCAGATAAATACTTTTTTTTTTTCAAAAAGACTTTTTTCGCCTCTTTTTTGTTTTCAAATAATCACAGCTGAATGCTGAAAATTTTTAAGATTTAGATCTCAAGTTTTCTACGCAGGGCATTTTATTAGTATTTAAAAAAAATTTAATTTCATTTTATTTATGCAATTTCGGTATTTTTCTATTTCTGGTTTTTAAGATCTCAAGTTTTCTATGCGGGAAACTTTATTATTATTTTAAACTTTGTTGAAAATTAGAAAAGGAAATTTGTATTAAATTTGAGATAAAAAAGCCTAAAGAATTGTTTAATTTTAAAAAAAATCCGTTTGTAAAAAAAAATATTCTCGCTATTGTTTGTTCATGGAATCCTCATAGGTACCGATCGAATGGGAAACGGTGGATGTTACACCGGTCAAGGGACCGGACGGTAAATTCGGCATTCCCCAGGCAGCGATCGATTCCGTTAACAAAAATAAAATTGGCCTTAAAGGTCCCTTGATGACACCGATTGGCAAAGGTCATAGATCTTTGAACCTCGCTCTGAGAAAGTAAGTTGGCCATTGGTCGAT
Source organism: Dyspetes luteomarginatus (assembly GCA_963669185.1). Lineage (NCBI taxonomy): Eukaryota > Metazoa > Arthropoda > Insecta > Hymenoptera > Ichneumonidae > Dyspetes > Dyspetes luteomarginatus. Next base: position 22,500,724 of record OY769907.1, on the reverse strand, counting down.
TCGTTAGTGCAAAAAAAAAGAAAAAGTCGACCATGGGACTACAAAATAGTGTCGGGGAGCTCCTCAAATGGTTTCTTGGCTCGAATTAACGATTACATAACATCAGAGAGCAAAAGCTATACGATAAGATAGCACCTGAAGAAGCTAAAATAATAAATAACTCGCATGGCCCTAAATCTGCGATAAATCATTTAAAAAAAATATAATAAAAAAACCCATAAATTTTGTTTGTTTTACTTTTCAGGGAATTCAACTTGTACGCAAATGTTCGTCCATGTCTCTCGCTCGAAGGCTACAAGACCCTTTACGACAATGTCGATGTCGTGACAATTCGTGAAAACACCGAGGGTGAATATTCGGGTATCGAGCACGAGATCGTCGACGGTGTCGTCCAATCGATTAAATTGATAACCGAGGAAGCTTCGAGCAGAGTTGGCGAATTTGCGTTTAAATATGCAACGGACAATAATAGAAAAAAGGTTTTTTTTTTCAAATTTTTTTAGCGATGGAAAAAACAAAATGGAGGCAATTTTTAAACGAGATTCTTTTAACAGGTCACTGCCGTTCACAAGGCCAACATTATGAGAATGTCCGATGGTTTATTTTTGAGATGTTGCCGCGAAGCTGCCCAAAGATTTCCCGCGATAAAATTCGAGGAAAGGTATCTCGACACCGTTTGCTTGAATATGGTCCAGGATCCAAGTCAATATGATGTTCTCGTAATGCCAAATCTCTACGGTGATATTCTCTCCGATATGTGCGCTGGCCTGGTCGGTGGCCTTGGCTTGACCCCTAGTGGAAATATTGGCCTGAATGGCGCTCTCTTTGAATCTGTACGTATCAGCTCGAAATGATAATCGATTCGTTTTTTTTTTAATCGCCTTTTAAGGTCACCATTAACCCTTAAATTCTACACTTCGGTCACGCCCTTGAATTCCACACTTCGATCGCGCCCTTAAATTCCACACTTCGATCGCGCCCTTAAATTCCACACTTTGGTCACGCCCTTTCCACCCTTTGCAGTAAAAATTCAAATGCAAAGAAATTATAAAGTTTTTCAAAATTACTGATTTTTTTTCGGCAATGTATTGGAATTTTGATTGAATGAAAAATTTTATGGCAAATCTCCCAATAATTCTTAATTTCTTTGGCTGCTGGAAGAAAAAAAATGTTGCATTTTTATTAATTATAATTCAATATGATGAATATTATAAAAAATAAAATGGCGCCGTATGACGTCAATATCGTCAAAGGAGTAAATCGATACTAAATCTTGAAAAAAAAAATATCCAGGTTCACGGAACAGCTCCGGATATCGCAGGATTGGACAAGGCAAATCCAACTGCTCTTTTGCTGTCAGCTGTCATGATGCTCAAATACATGGGCCTGAATGATCACGCGAGAATAATCGAGACAGCGGCGTACGAGACGATCAAGGAAGCGAAATTTCTCACGGGTGATCTCGGTGGTTCGGCAAAATGTAGCGAATACACCAACGAGATATGCAAGAGAGTCGCGGCTCAAACAAAGTAAAGGTCGTGAGAGTTTGTTTTTCATAAGGAGAAGCACCAAATACTCGTAGATATTATGACTTGCGCGGTGGCCAAAAAAAAAAAAAAAAAAAAAAAAAAAAATGGGTCGTTCAAGTTTCCACCCAAAAAAAAAAAAAAAAAAAAAAAAAAAAAATTGTTTCATAATCCGCCGTTCAAGTCTAATTTACACGCATTGAGGTAAAACTTCAAAAGTTGATTTTACAAAAAGACGATCAAACGAGCCGACGAGATATTGAATTTTTTGTCATTGCCAAATCCAATCATTTGGGCATTTGAATAAAATTGCGCGCAGTTGAGTACTTTGATTTTTGTTTTTTTAAATTTTAAATGTCGATATTACCTGCGAGATAAATTTAACAGCATTTAACGAATATTTTATTGATGATCTAAAAAAATATATATATATATATCAACAGTTTTTTTTTTTAAATATTCTCAAATCACGTGGTTTATGTATCGACAAAATGTCCGCAAGGTACGTTTATTTTTAGCCAATCATTCATTATCAAATGTCGGCTCGAGTTTCATTTAGTATAATCTGTAAAGATTAATCGTGTACAAACGGAAAAATACGAAAAAAAAAAAAGCAAAAAAAAAAAGATCATAAGAATGATATGATAATTTTAAATAAATTCGTTTACGCGAAGTGTCCTCGGTGAGGAAGAAAAAAAAAATTTAGGAACGTGCTGTGCAGTATTACGGATGAAATAAAAATGCAACAAATCCAAAAACAAATGAGACTTTTGAGTTATAAAACAATTCCCGCCACGAAATATTCGTCGTATTCCTTTTCATCTCATTCGTACTTTTTGTACGTTTGGAACATCTCGATTGTGCAATAAAAACTAAAGTTGCGATAATTTCGCATCAGTTGGATAAGGAATGAGAGGTCATCGCGCTGAGATAAATTTTTTTTTTTCGTTATGCAACATTTTTTTATGCCTGTAAAATGAACTTTCTCAATCTTTTATTTTTCTCATTCATATTTTTGTTTATTATTTTGTAGCACTGAGAGTTATCATTATGAGGGGAGTTTGACGGTGTGAAATCGTTATATCTTAGAGTCTTTGACGCAAAGTCATCGAGTGATGAGACGGATCTCGTCGTGAGCACGAGAGAGAGAAAGAGAGAGAGAGGAGCGAGCGAGCTCGAGAGAAAGAGAGAAAAAGAGAGAGAGATAGAGAGAGATGGCGATCTAGAGGGGGAGAAAGAAGAGAATGTGAGGGAGAAAAGAACTCTTGGCTCATTCTAGACGAGTATCAACAACGATTTTTATAGTGGGTAAGTACACTTCATACCTCTTTCTTCGTCACCCCTCGAGCAGCTGCAGTTATAACGGAAAGTCCTCTTTTCCCTCATTCTACCCCAACCCTCTTTTCCTCATGACGCATAGTGAGAGAAGCCGCTTCTCTCTTTTTCTCTCTCTTTCTCCTTCCTCTCTCTCTCTCTCTCTCTCTTTCTCCCCCCACCCCACCCATCTCGTGGAAAACTCTCAAGTATGAGAAAAGTTGTCGGCTATATTTCACCCCCTGGACAAACTACGACATCGTCTCGTGAGGGGGGAGGGTGAGCCGAGATGAGAAAGAAGAGAGCACATGGATTGGGGCAAAAGAAGGAGGGAAAAGATGGAAGATCCAGTGTCATCTTCGTTGCTCGTTAATTCTCTCGAGATTTATCAGCGAGAAGATTTCTTTGCTGGTGAATAATGATGACACGTCGCTTATAAATTTTATCATATTGGTTTTTCGAGTTATTAATGAGCCTTGTCGTTGGCAAGGACTTTTTGCCCCAAAGCTTCTCTCCTTACACATTTTTACATTTGTATGAAATTATCAAAAAAATTTGACAGCATCCCCTTACCCCGCATCCAATTTAGGGGCCGGGGGAGGAGTCAGTAGCGAAAAAAATAAAATTAATTGATCGAGGGCGAGGGAGAGAATTTGGGGAAAAAAACGAGAGGGAGTACTGAAAATTTATGAAGACATTGAGTGAAATATTCATCCCCATAGAACTCTATATATATATATATATATATATATATATATGTACAATATTGTTGAATATATAGGCAATTTTAGGCAATGATCGATGGCTGCGAAGAAAAGAAAAGGAATTTCAGTAATTACGGAATAAAAATTCATCCACAAATCGCAGATATATTCATCTCCATGGAGCATGCAGAATATTACGATACAGGCGCAGTTTGACAGTGAAACGGAAACCCCAAGATGGCGCGAAAAGGAAAAAAAGAAGTGGGGAGGAATGACTACAAATTTAATGTAAATATTGAAAAATATATTTTGATGTATACAGGCAGTTTGGAACAAAAATCGAAATGTATAAAAAAGGGTGCAAGGAAAAAAAACGAACGAGAGGGATGACTAAAAATGGATTTACAAATTGAGAAAAATATTCACCCTTACAGAGCCCAATCTACAATATTTTGCTATATATAAGGCGTTTCGAGGCAACAGCCCCAGGTGGGAAAAAAAGGGAGGAAACAAGGCAGGAATTATCAAAAAATTGTCATACAAAACGAGAGGAATTTTCATCCCCATAGCATATATAAAATATTTATAATATTTTGGTATATTATTTACAGGCAATTCGATGCAGAGATGACGAAATGGCACAAAGAGAAGAAAAAAAAAACGAATGAGAGGGATGACTAAAAATGGATTTACTGATTGAAAAAAATATTCACCCTTATAGAGCTGAATGTACAATATTTTGCTTTATAAATACACGTAGGCGATTGGAGGGAACGATCGCAAGGTCGCATAATATAAAGTCACAAGAGGGCGGTCAGTTACAAAGGTCCAACACTCTCGAATCAAGTGTTGCAGCCCCATTGAATATTCATTAAGGTGATACGCACACATAGTTTATACATGCGAGTGCGGAAGCTCGCGGCTACACCACCGAGACTATGAGAATAATAAAAATTCGAGGGTTGAAAATTATTTAGATTTATGCCCGCTCTCTTGTCCTCGTAGGCATCGCCTGGTGTGACGAGAGAGAGAGAGAGAGAGAGAGCCGAGAGCGGATTCGATTCCACCGGGAACAAATTTCATGAATTATTCAAGGACCGACCCGATGCACCGAGCTCACTCTCTGACTCGGTCAATGCAAGCGATATCCTTTGATGGCCAAGTGCGATTTTAATATTTCGTCGTTGCCCACAAATCTTCCATCTCTTTCGCTCTTCAATCGTCGTTGCGTCGCATGGAAATCATAATTTTCTCGCGAGATATCTCAAAGTCAAAAACCAGCAGGAATATTTTTGCAATCTCGCTTTTGGTGAGAGTAAATTTTTGCAAATTTTGCAAGAAGAATGGTCGATCGATAGAATTCAAGGGATTTTTTAAATTTAATTTGAAAATTTCGCAAAAATTGCTAAATGGGCGTCAATTTTGCAAATTTCTCTAGGAGAATGGTCGATCGATAGAATTTAAGAGAATTTTGTTTTTTTTTTCTGATTTCTGTTGAGTATATTTGTTACTATTATTATTAATTCTGCGTTACTGTCTCAGTGCCAGACGCCACTTATATTTAATGATCAAAATATATGTGACTTACCTCTTAAATAGCTCAATCGCCTTAGACGAGGATTAAAGAAGGATTAAGCGAGGATCGAGAGCTTTGCCAGCTGCTATACGGAAGAAGAGAACTCTCACGTAGTCATTTCTCATTCGTTCGAGATCACGACAAGATCAGTTTGAAGAGTTTTCTGATTTTTTACTTCATCCATCAATTATTTTTCATTTATTCGCGTATTATTGAAGTTAAAGAAAAAAAAAAAAAATGGCTTGCAAAATGCTTTGCTTTCTAGCGATTATTTTTTTTGGCTCGTGCCTTGTCAATGCCCGAGTTTTCTACGTCGACGAGCCGATGGGAAGTCCGGAAACCAGGGGGAAATATTCCGGTTATCCAGTGATGTATCCGAACGAAGAGAGCGAGCAGGCATCTCGTGATTTGGATTTGAGCTTCTCGGCCGGAGATCCGTCGGAAATTCCAAATGACAGAGAGGTCGTTTACCCCGTAAAGAAGGTAAGTCTGATTTTCTACATTGCATAAAATCAAATCGTAATGAAAGAGAAAAAAAGGAACGATTTTTCTCAATTATCGCAAAAAAAATATAAAGATTTTTTTCAATTATCGCCAAATAATGTAATGAATTTTTTCAATTATTCCCGAATCCCATAACGATTTTTCAATTATTCTGAAAAAAAAGGTGTACACTTATGAAACCCCCGAGAAACCGATATACGAAGTGAATCGAGAATACGAGCATCCAGTGTCGTATTACAACGTCGCCAATGTACCAACTCGTAGGATCATATATGGAAATCACTATCCTGTGTCAAATCGCAAAACCCTCAAGCTCAACAACAATGGACCACACAAAGGCGAGGTAGTTTTGGAACTTCGCGTTATAGCCAACAACAATAACAACGCTATTTAAGTTTTAAAAATCAACTGATTTTCATCAGCGAAATTTGATTTTTTAACTCATGAAATTATTTCGATAAAGAAATTGTGCTTGAAAAAAAAATAAAAAAAAAAATCAATAAATATCCTGCTATAAGATCCATCCAGAATTGTGTCTAAGACGGAGAAGAAACGTGAAAAAAGGATTAAGGGAGAACTGGATAGAGACGAAAAAAGTCCGATAATAAAAATTTAGTTAAAGAAATTATTCGACAAACTTAACAATTTTTGTTTGCTAAAAAAATAAAAAAATCCATAATATCCATTCATAGAGGGGAAAAGAATGCGTAGGGAAAATATTTCGACAAACTTAATAACTTAGTAAGGAAAATATTTTGACAAACTTAACAATTTTTGTTTGATAAAAAAATAAAAAAATCCATAATATTCATTCATAGAGGGGAAAAGAATGCGTAAGGAAAATATTTCGATAAATTTAATATCCATTCGTAAGTATATTTAAAAATAAGAGGGGAAAGGAATGCGTAAGGATTAACAGAGAGGAATGGATAGAAATTAATCATAGCACGTGTGGCATCGGTGAATAAAATGCAGGTGTTATTCTAATTATTAAGTCTTTTGTCAACTAGCATCAGCCATTACTTTTGTAATTATGTATAACGAGTTACAAGGTCGAAGTGGCCATATGGGAGAGAGAAATGCAGATCAAAATTTTCGACAGTGAGAAAAAAAAACGAGAGATGGAAGACACTCTACTGTATTAAAAAAATCCACGTGCTTGTGTTCTCTTTCATTCGAGTTTGTGTGTATGACCATTCATCGAGCAATTAGCGAGAGAGAGAGAGAGAGAGAGAACAACACGAGGGTGTCGAGTCCTCGTTACCAGATTGTGTACAAAAATCCGTCATGCTCGATGGATTTTTCGAGAGAAGAGGAGAGAGAGAGAAGGAGCGAAAGGGAAGGAGAGGGAGAGAAGGAGAGAGAGAGAGAGAGAGAGGGAGCGAAAGAGAAGGAGAGAGAGAGAGAGAAGGAGCAAAAGGGAAGGAGAGAGAGAGAGAAGGGGAGAGAGAGAGAGAAGGAGCGAAAGAGAAGGGGAGAGAGAGAGAGAGAGAAGGAGCGAAAGAGAAGGAGAGAGAGAGAGAGAGAGAAGGAGAGAGAGAGAGAGAGAGAAGGAGAGGGAGATAGAGGGTGTGCTCTTGAATGTGCATGAAATCATCGATATTAGTGCGACAACGTGCACAAACGACAGATGCAACAAAACGTGATGATGAGGGTCTGGTGAGAAAAAAAAAAAAATTACTTAAATTTTTCTTTCACTTTTTAATTAAACGAATATTTTTATTGCACGATACAGTAATTTATAGACACGCGAGAGTCGCGAGAAACAAAAAGAAACGTAAATAATGAATTATCGATTATTTTGGCAATTTTTGTTGTTGTTTTTTTTTTAAATTACTTTACCGCCATTTTTGTTGACGAATAATGCATTATTTACGAATTTTTCCTTTATTATTTGTAATTCGTATCTCGCTCTTATTACATTTACAGATTATGCAGAAAACGACAAACACGATATCGCGAATGAAATAAATCATCAACTCTATATATATATATATATATATATATATATATATATATATATATATTATTTGGTAGAGAATTAAATCACATAATTAGTAATTTTATCAATTGTTATATAATATTTACAGAATAATATCACAAATAGTAAAATTCGGTGTGCAGAGAATCGAATTTATCAAGAAGATTTTGCAGAAAACGACAAACACGAGATCGCGAATTAAATAAATCATCAACTCTATATATATATAATAATATTAATATATATATATTATTAGATAGAGAATTAAATCACATAATTAGTAATTTTATCAATTGTTATATAATATTTACAGAATAATATCACAAATAGTAAAATTCGGTGTGCAGAGAATCAAATCTATCAAGAAGATTTTTTATAATTATACACGAGTCGTACTCGTGTGATATTTATATTTTTTCTCATTTTTATCTATTAATCTATAATTAACGGAATGATCGACAGAGGGAGGGAAATGGAGCTCGTTGCGTTGATTTCCGGAATGACCGCAGCAATTTCCGGCTGAGAGCCGGAAGTCAGCCGACTCCGAAAATTCGGTCAAAAGGATTTTTTAAATATAATAATTTCAGCCTCATCGTGAGAGAGAATAAAAAATATGAGTTATGTGTAATATGGAGAATAATTGTATCGGCAATTCGAGTTTTTCTTCGCTACAGACTTTCTCTCGTTAATTATTTATCGAGAAAACGAGCTTAGAAATTTATCATCGACTTCCGGTAAATTCTTCGCATATACACATTTAATGTCACGCTAATGCAAGTTTTAGGTCGCCAAAACTTCGTATCGACACTTTTGTCGTGTCGTATTATATATATATACCTCGTTGCAAAAGCGTCGATGCAAAGTTATACATATATATATATATATATACATATATATATATACATATATATATATATAAATATATATATATATGTCTGGAGTCGCTGCCACAACTCTTGATATATTATATACAGTCTTCCATCGATTCTAAAAAGTTTCTTAAACAGTCTCATCTCGTTATTGTAGAATTGAAGATGCTTCACAAATTTTTCTCAAGTTTTACAAGTAACATTTGCTAAAAAAAAAACGAAAATTCAATGTTTTCAGTTTATTTGTATTTGGCTAATTTTTTTTTCAAATTTCTGTCGCGATGAAATTTTCGTGGAAAGAAAATTTTCTTTGAGATCGTACAAGTGAAGCATTTCCAACACCCAAGATTCGTCAAGGCTCGATAAATATTTGAATTGTAGATGAAAAAGAGAAAAAGAGAAAAAAAAAATGGCACAATTACTCTCCTACTTCGGCAGTTTGTTCTTCATCGATGTGAGGATCTTCTTTGGGCTCCTTGACGTAATCGACGACCAATTCGAGTCCTATAAGAGCACGAAGATCTTTACCCTCGGTCTCTTCGTGTTCTCTCGGGGATGACGATGATGAGGAACCCGGTGAGGTATCGCTCTTTGGCAAATTTCTCGCTGAAAATACATAATGCATGAGTTTTTTTTTTAAATTTTTAACACAAAAGTTTAATGCACAAATCGAAGAGATATTTATCCTTTTGGAGATGCACAATATTTTGATACAATATACGAGCATTTTGTGGCAGAAATCGCGAGGGGCAAATATATCATTCTTTTTTTTTTTTCCAATAAACACAAAAGTTTCTGGAAAAAAAATTCCATCTCGTGTCTTTGAGACTCGAGAGTATCGATAATGATAAAATAATTTTTATAGACAAAAGTTTTGCTCATTGTATACATTGGGTCAAAAATTCAGACAGGAGGAAAAAGTGTGAAATTTCTATGCAAACAGAAAGAGTTTCGATCAACTGTGATGCATCTCTGAGAATGCGTTTGGGGCATGCACAATATTTTGATACAATATACGAGCATTTTGTGGCAGAAATCGCGAGGGGAAAATATATCACTCTTTGCTTTTTTTTTTTCAACAAACACAAAAGTTTCCTGAAAGAGTTTTCCATCATAGTCTCGTGTCTTTGAGACTGGAGAGTATCGATAATGATAAAACGAGTCGTTGGCTCTCACCTTATTGTTATACTCTACGATATCATATTTTGTAGACAAAAGTTTTGCTCATCGTATACATCGGGTCAAAAATTCAGACAGGAGGAAAAAGTGTGAGAATTTTTTCTATGCGAACAGAAAAAGTTTTGATCAAGTGTGATGCATCTCTGAGAATTTTTTTGCGAGTATGTAATCTGCTATCGGTAAAGTTGGCACGCGTTTAAGATAAAAAATTTATCATGTGTGGCTTAGATAATTCGAAATCAACTATAATGTCTTTAAATAAATAAAAAAGAAAAAAAGAAAATGCCTGGAGAAAAAATGTCCGGATAAAGAACGACGAAATCATCTATAATGTATTTAAATAAAAAAGAAAATGCCTGGAGAAAAAATGTCCGGATAAAGAACGACGAAATCATCTATAATGTCTTTAAATAAAAAAGAAAATGCCTGGAGAAAAAATGTCCGGATAAAGAACGACGAAATCATCTATAATGTCTTTAAATAAAAAAGAAAATGCCTGGAGAAAAAAATGTTCGGATAAAGAACGACGAAATCATCTATAATGTATTTAAATAAAAAAGAAAATGCCTGGAGAAAAAATGTCCGGATAAAGAACGACGAAATCATCTATAATGTCTTTAAATAAAAAAGAAAATGCCTGGAGAAAAAATGTCCGGATAAAGAACGACGAAATCATCTATAATGTCTTTAAATAAAAAAGAAAATGCCTGGAGAAAAAAATGTTCGGATAAAGAACGACGAAATCATCTATAATGTATTTAAATAAAAAAGAAAATGCCTGGAGAAAAAATGTCCGGATAAAGAACGACGAAATCATCTATAATGTCTTTAAATATAAAATAAAATGCCTGGAGAAAAAATGTCCGGATAAAGAACGACGAAATCATCTATAATGTCTTTAAATAAAAAAGAAAATGCCTGGAGAAAAAATGTCCGGATAAAGAACGACGAAATCATCTATAATGTCTTTAAATAAAAAATAAAATGCCTGGAGAAAAAATGTCTGGATTAAGAACGACGAAATCATCTATAATGTCTTTAAATATAAAATAAAATGCCTGGAGAAAAAATGTCCGGATAAAGAACGACGAAATCATCTATAATGTCTTTAAATAAAAAAGAAAATGCCTGGAAAAAAAATGTCCGGATTAAGAACGACTGGAATTAAAATATCTCTAGCAAGAATATCTAAAATAATTCTGCCCTTGTGTCACAATTTTTGGACGAAATTTCTGTTCCTGGGCGATTGTCTGTCGAGATTTTTGCCAGGAAATCTGAATAATTTAAATATTTAAGTAAAATTTAAGTATCTTCGAGATATTATTGAAAGAAAAAAAATATTTTTGAAATTTCGTCTTACATATACAGGGGATGGTTAAAATATAATAATTGTCTCACCCTGATAATCTTTATTGCTCGTTTCATCGGAGCTCGAATTCGACGATGCTCTTGACTCGTTAATCCTGGTATTAAAATTTTTTTCCATTTCTCGTATATCCTTGTAAGTTTCTGTTAAATTTCTCAATATAAAATGAGTGCCTCGTTGATTTTTTCCACGGTGATTTCTGATGGTCGTGGAAGAATTTGTCGAGGTCGTCGCTGTCTCGTCTCTGGTTAGATCGAGTGGCCGATTGTATTCCTTTGTTTGTGGAACGCTGAAGGCTGAGCAATGCTTGCTCTTGAATGGTAATAATTGTCTCTCGTTCATTTTTCTGTCCCAAATATGACCGGAGACGCGTAGATCGATAAAGAAATGCAAAGGATCGATGCCAGGATAGGATTGAGCTATCGACGACGGATATGGCGGATACCAGAGTGGCCCAGTCGGTAAAAAATCTGAATTTGTCAAATTATTACCACCTGAAAGTCCAAAGCCTTTGGCAGCCTGTTGAAGTTCATCGTTTCTGTTTGGCAAACCGGAAATGCCTGGTAAAAAATTTCGTCCAGTAAAATCGTGCAATTTATTTTTTTGTTCAGCGAGAAAGGATAATTCTTGATTGGTAATTTTGGCTCGTTCGTCAAAAGTATTTCTCTCATTCGTGTAATTACAATTTTTAATAATTTCACCATTTCCGGTTTGTGGCTGGTGGGATGATTCTTCCGGTTTGATTTTTCTCGTTGCAGCTACGAAGAGTGCCTCTTGCTGAGCTGTTTGTTCACTGCTGAAACGCCTCGAGGAATCATCGTAAAAGTCACGATTTTGTTTTGAAAAATCTGTAAGATTATCATCAATGGATTTTAGTGGCTCAGAATTGACAATAAATGACGTTGATTTTTCATCATAATTTGTTAATCCACGTTTGTTCTCATTTGTATAATTTAACGATTCGTTTGTATTTTTCGTAAATTTATTATCAGTGTGTGCTTCTTGCTGTGTTTGCTGTTGCTGAGCTTGAAAATATTTTTCTTTTTGTTGTTGCAGTTGCAATTGTTGTTGTTGCTGTTGCTGTTGCTGCTGTTGTTGATGATGATGATGATGATGATGATGAAGATGATGATGATGATTTTTGTCTTTGGTCGTAAGCTCGAGAGGCCTCTCGCGTGCATCGCGCCAAGATCTTTTACGTCGACGTGGAAGACTCGATGATGAATTTGTCGTTGATGAGCCAGTCTCGGCTTTTGCCTGGACAAATGAACGCAACATTTCGCTGAAGAAAAAACTGTGCGGAGTTAATGGCACATTGTAGAGATAAGGTGGGGTTGCGGCTAAAAGACGAGAGACGAGATCTCCTCCTGATAGTGTCGACGGTGTTTTTAAGCTCGATGGATCGCCCGTTGTTGTCGTCATTGTGTCGTCCTGACAATTTCTCTTCGATGAATCTGCAAAAAAAAAAAAAGACAAAAACAAATATTGTACAAGGTCAGATATGATTTTATTCTTTTCCAAAGGTCAATAAATCCATATGGATATAAAATTTCCTCGATAATTTGCCCGAATTATATTTAGATTTTTTTTTTTTTTTTATCTCAAATATAAAATATTAATTTGATAAATTTGGAAATATTATAACGAAAATTTTTATCTTTATAAAATTCTCGAATATAATTTTGACAAATTCATCACTGAAAATATATATATAAGTCGTGAGATAAATATCAAAAATGCATTATTTATTTTTTTCAATCAAAAATTTCATATGTATTTTCTGATTATAATTTATTTTCACAGGGGATGAGAGATGAGATGGATGGAATGTTTCGTGGAAGCGACGACGAATGCAGATATAGAGAACGTAAATTCATTGTATTCGTGAATTAATTGAATGGCGTGCCTGGTAAACTCCTTCCGAGACATAGAGAAAGAGGGAGGGTGGGGGAGAGAGAGGGAGAGAGAGAGAGAGAGAGAGACTAAAAGCCCCCATAAGACAGAGCCAAGAAAGGGGGCGGATAAGAGAAATCCACCAGTCGTCGGTTAAAGGAAAGACAGACAACTGCAGATTCCCCGAGGCCTTCTTCTTGGGATGATTCATTAAGGATTACTCCTTTCTGTCAAGAGCAATGTCTCCTGCAATTTCTCATAACGAAATTCTCGTGTGTGCTCGTGATAAATTTTCAATATCACAGAAAATCACGAGTATTATTATAGAAAACCAGCGCCAGCGTCTCGACGCCAAGTAATTAAAGAGAAAAGAAAAAATTTATTCCTGCGGGACAATTTTTTTTTTCTTTCTTTAACAAAAATCGTCACACAATCGATGATAAAAATATTCATTTCGTTTAGGAAAAATGGCGAATTATTCAGAGTGCGATAAACGACTGATTAATAAAAAGATAAAATTCTTTCTCGTCTGACCAAACAGTCGCTTCTACTACTTTTGCTAATCGGCACCCTCAACTTTTTTGACGCTTTCAGTTTAAAAAAAAAACATCGAAAAAATTCATGAAAAGGGTTGAAAAAAAGAGTGTGATAAATTTATTAAATAAAAAACAAAATGAATTATCGTTGTGTCTGATCAAACACCGACTCGTTCTACTTGAGAGTGAAACGTTTTTTCAAATATTCGATATTTTTTGCGATAATAAAGGGCGAAACATTTATAGAACGAAGAGGAGATGTCGGGGAGAGGGGTGGGGAGTGGACACGAGAGATTTTGGGTCCAGTAAAGTGTGGAATAAATTTATTTAAAAAAAAAAACAAAATGAATTATCGTCGTGTCTGATCAAATACCGACTCGTTCTACTTGAGAGTGGAAACGTTCTTTCAATTCGATATTTTTTGCGATAATAAAGGGCGAAACATTTATAGAACGAAGAGGAGATGTCGGGGAGGGGGGTGGGGAGTGGACACGAGAGATTTTGGGTCCAGTAAAGTGTGGAATAAATTTATTTAAAAAAAAAAA
>OY769907.1:22476731-22481731 GCA_963669185.1 Dyspetes luteomarginatus | reverse complement strand
GACAACGAGCTCTTTCGTAAAACGATCTTGCTTTGCATATATCGCGGACTGGGGAATGGCAGCGGCTCGGAAGGGTGGAGAGGGGTGGGGGTGGGGGTGGGGGGGGGGGGGGGTGGAAACGCGGAAAGATATGAAACGAAGAGAGAAAAAAAAAAGAAACCGAGATTGTTAGACGACAAGGAGGACCTAAGAGATGGAAATAAAAGTAAAAAAAGAGAAAAAAAAAAGAAGAAGAAAAAAAAAAAAACGTCACATTGATGTGACCGCGCAAGGGAAGAAGCGATATCGCTGCTTTCTCGCGCGAGTCTCCTATGGCGAGTCGGCAGTTGAAGTCTCCGCGTTTTCTCCACGTAATAACAACTCGAGGCATTTCTTTAATGCCCCCATTTTCTCTCACAGAATTCAAAGTGACGCTCGCCAATTGTTTTTTAATGAAATAGCGAGAATTTGATGATGAAAAAATAAAAATAAAAGTAAAATAAAATAAAGAGGAACAAAAATGAATGATTATATGTGAAATAGGGGTTGAAAAATAAATTAAAGACAAACAGAAATGGATAAATGAAGAAGGGGATGAAAAATAAAGTAAAGACAAACACAAATGGATATGTGAAGAAGGGGTTGAAAAATTGAGTTGAAAAGTAAAGTAAAGACAAACACAAATGGATATGTGAAGAAGGGGTTGAAAAATTGAGTTGAAAAGTAAAGTAAAGACAAACACAAATGGATATGTGAAGAAGGGGTTGAAAAATAAAATAAAGACAAACACAAATGGATATGTGAAGAAGGGGTTGAAAAATTGAGTTGAAAAGTAAAGTAAAGACAAACACAAATGGATATGTGAAGAAGGGGTTGAAAAATTGAGTTGAAAAATAAAATAAAGACAAACACAAATGGATAAATGAAGAAGGGGTTGAAAAGTAAAGTAAAGACAAACACAAATGGATATATGAAGAAGGGGTTGAAAAATTGAGTTGAAAAGTAAAATAAAGACAAAAACAAATGGATATATGAAGAAGGGGTTGAAAAACTGAGTTGAAAAGTAAAATAAAGACAAAAACAAATGGATATATGAAGAAGGGGTTGAAAAACTGAGTTGAAAAATAAAATAAAGACAAACACAAATGGACGATTATATGTGAAGTAGGGGTTGAAAAACTCACCTGAAAAATTAAGTAAAGACAAACACAAATGGATAAATGAAGAAGGGGTTGAAAAACTAAGTTGAAAAGTAAAATAAAGACAAACACAAATGGATAAGTGAAGAAGGGGTTGAAAAATTGAGTTGAAAAGTAAAATAAAGACAAACACAAATGGATAAATGAAGGGGTTGAAAAATAAAATGAAGACAAACACAAATGGATATATGAAGAAAGGGTTGAAAAATAAAATAAAGACAAACACAAATGGATAAATGAAGAAGGGGTTGAAAAATAAAATAAAGACAAACACAAATGGATAAATGAAGAAGGGGTTGAAAAACAGTTCAAGCTCTGCACTTTTGTCAAACGACTCCCGAGCGAGTAATTATCGACACAGTTAGAATATATATATAATGGAGAATAAGAGATAAAGAAAAAAAAAAAAAAAGTCACAATCAAAATTAAGCAATAAAAATGTCATTGAGTATGACATTTAATATCTGACAATATATTAAATATCACGCAAATGTCAAGAATCATAAAAGACGGAGAAACTTTTATCATAGCACAAAACTTTTAATATCTTATTCGTTAAATAATATTATTCGACTCACCTGATGATCGTTTTATATTCGTTCAATCGCCACGTGGTTTGAAATTCGAGGTGAATTTAACGAGTTTTATTTTTCCCATAAACGCGATCGATCGATCGATCGATCGATCAATTAAATATTCCCGTAAATTTATTATTTTTTCTCCCCCCGAAAAATCACCAAAAAAATTTATTTATATTTTTTAATTACGATAAAATTACCGATCGATATAAACGATGATCAAGATTATGAAATTTTTCATCTCCTCTCTGTCGACATCCAAAAATCCGAATTAATAATCGCGCGTGAATTTTCATATGCGCCAGTCCGATATGCGTCTCGTGTCTCTCGCGGATCGTTCGTGATGTGTTCGCGCGTCGCGTTGAAAACCGATGAAACATCAGCGCCCCGCGAGAGACGAGTAGAACCATCGACGCGCGCGTGGGGCAAGAGGTGGGGTGGGGTGGGGGGGGGGCGGAGCGGTGCGGCGGGGGGTGGGGCGGGCAGCGGCGAAGGATTGTGGCGGCAGCAAGGAGGAGGGCAGGGGGGGGGGGGGTGAGTGAGGCGTTGAAGGGTCGTGGGTGGGGGGAGGGGGGGGGGGGTTCTCTCGTGCGGACGTCGCGTCCTCGCGTGTTGGCGGGGATTGCTCGTAGAGTCGGGTGGGTGGGGGGGGGAGATGTTGGAGTGAAATCAGGACGTAGAACGAGCGCGGTGTATTCGAAGCCATCATACCCCCCCCCCCCCCCGACCTCTCCTACCCCTCAGCCACCCACCCACCCACCCAACAGTCAGTGGGGTGCCGTCGACGCGCGTGGTCGTACGCAGAGCGGCTGTACGAGCGAAAGAGAGAGAGAGAGAGAGAGAGAGAGACAGAGAGAGTGAAAGAAAATCGTGAGAGCAGGGGGTGGTTTTGAAGAGCGAAGGGAGGCTGCAGGTTTTTGAGATGATCCGGCCAATCTGCGCATCATTTTCCCATTCCTTCAATATATATATATATATATATATATATATATATATATATATATATATATATATATATATATATATATATATATATATATATATAGGCGCGATGTACACGAAACGCGCGCCTCGCCCCCCCCCTCTGGCCGCAAAACTACCCTCTACCCCTCGCGAAGGGGATACAGCGAGACGAGTACAACACCTACGGCAAATTCTCTCTGTATATCCCCGATGGGCAGAAAGAGAGGGAGAGAGGGAGAGAGAGAGAGAGGGAGGGGGTAGGAAGAGAGAGAAAGGGGGGGGGGGCAGGGTGAGGGAGAGAGAGAAATAGAGGAATATACAGCCCCTGTTGAATGCCACATTTCGAGGAAAACCGCACAAGAGCCCGCGAGAGAAAGAGGTTACTGTGAGAGATTTCTCTTTCCATGTATCAGTCTCTCTCCGAGCTTTTATACGAGCGATTTGTATATATATATGTATATGTCTATATCAGCCTCTCTCTCTCTCCGAGCTTCAAAGTAGTTTGCATATATATATACATATAAGTTTTTATTTTTTATATATTTTTTTTCTCTCTGACGAGGGGGATGTAGAAAATGGGCTCGGTAGGAGCGATGGGACCAAGAGGGTGGTTTTTCTCTCCCAGGCGATGCAAGCGCATAAGGGATGAAAAACGTTAGTATACACGCGCCAAATGAGAGAATCGACGGAGAATTTTTATATTTTGCTCTTGTTTCGGTCTTTGCACTGTCACGTGAGGGTATATATATATATATGTATATGTATATATAAAAGTTATATACGTCATATATATCTATATATATATTTTATTTTCATCCCCTTGGACATAGATGAGAGCATGGACGCCCCACGCGCGTGGATTCCCGTGATCTTCACCCCCCCTGAGGGTGCAAAACACGATAAAGGGTGCGAAAACTCTTCATACGTGTCGACTTTTATTATATATAATACATCAGCCCTCGGGGTAATGCGAGTCAAAATAATTTTAATTTATTTTTCCTATCGATGTTCTTGAAATTTTCTAGGCAGAAATTTTGGCGGGAGTTTCAAATTTTTCTTATCACGAGCTTTTTGGCGATCGATGGGAAAATCAACAAAATGGGCCAAAAGATCTTGAAAGGGGTGAGAAATTGTTTAGGTCATCCGAAAAGTTCGAAGAGTTTTACAATGTAAATGAAAATCGACACGAAATTCCTGTCAACTTTAGGGATGACCAATATATATATTTCTCTAAAATTTTCAAGCTTTTTTCCATTTTCAAAACTTTTATATGCAAACAATTTGAAAATTCACAAAAGTTCGATCAAAATTTTGAGGAAAATTCGTGGCAAGAGAATTTTATCAAAGTTTCGTTTTGTTTTTTTCATCCCTCGATCGTGAATGCGATATATTTTTATTTCTCTAAAATTTTCAAGCTTTTTTCCATTTTCAAAACTTTTATATGCAAACAATTTGAAAATTCACAAAAGTTCGATTGAAATTTTGAGGAAAATTCGTGGCAAGAGAATTTTATCAAAGTTTTTTTTTGTTTTTTTCATCCCTCGATCGTGAATGCGATATATTTTTATTTCTCTAAAATTTTCAGGCTTTTTTCCATTTTCAAAATTTTATATGCAAACAATTTGAAAATTCACAAAAGTTCGATTGAAATTTTGAGGAAAATTCGTGGCAAGAGAATTTTATCAAAGTTTTTTTTTGTTTCTTTCATCCCTCGATCGTGAATGCGATATTTTTTTAGAGAGGGAGTAAAAGTGTTTCACGAGTGAAGGGGGAGGTGGTGGGGGGGGCATTTTGCACCCCATCTCACCCCTGGAACATTATCGCGACTGTATAGATATAAATCTTCAAAAATAGAGCACGTAAGATAGAAAGAAAATCGTTGGTGAAATAAAAAATAAAATAAATAAAAAAAGGAGAAAAAAATCTTGGATGTGGATGCAGGAGAAAAGCTTCGAGATGCGGGGGGACCGGAAAACAATTTACTCGACATTTTTCTATTATTCTCGTCCGAGGTATATACAGATATACAAATTTCGGAGATGCAGCATTTTTTTTTCTTTATTTTTTTTATATGTCCCTGTGGAAAAGTACTCTGTCCATTTTCTCCTTCCATTCCGATCTCCGTCTGCTTTCTTTCACGTCACATCAGAGTGGAAGTAAGGATATCGTGCGGGCAAAGTCACGGGGGAATTTTAAACAGGGGATGATTCGTCACCGCTTGCTACTCAACCCCTTCTCTCCCTCTCGCTCTATCTCTTCCTCCCCGCTCTTTTTCTTTCTC